>RJWT010011466.1:0-23277 GCA_004365215.1 Cuniculus paca
ATGATGAGGTTCAGAAGGAGGAGAAAGAGAAACAAATTCAGAAATAACAATTAAAGAAATAATGCATGAAAACTTAATCTAATGAAAATGTTTATAGATCCACATAGCTTAACATAATATTCATAGTAACATGAATACAATATTAACCATAATATTAATATAAATCTTATGTCAATTAATATTAACATGAAAAGGGCTGGGGATCTAGCTCAGTGGCCTAAGTGCCTGCCTAGCAAGTACAAAGTCATGAGTTTAATCCCCAATGCCACCAAAAAAAAAAAAATTAACATGACAACAATATTAATACAGTAACAATATTATTAATATAAGATTAACAGTAATTGATGTGTCCAAGTAGTTTAACATAATCTATGTAGACGCAGGAGATCTATGCTCAGACGCTGACCAGCTAACTATAGAAAGCCAGTGACAGAGAACCTTGAAGTAGTACACACATTAAAAAAAAGTGAAAGAAATTTTAAGCTATTCCCAGATAATTTATTGATAACAGACCTGACAAGAAATAACACAGCTCATCATTTAGGATGTTACAAAAAGGCACTTCATGATAACCTGATACAGACCAATTGGAATAGGGGATACAAGTTTCAATCTAATAAAATTAGGAATGTAGGAGGAAACATCACTACTAACTTTTCAGAAAGAACAATGATTGTCAGAAGTTACTGGGAACAACTATATGTTGAAATATAGAACTTAGAGAAAATTGATAAATTTCTAAAAGATATAAACTACTGAAACTAAAACAAGAAGAAACGGAAAATTTAAGTGGACATTTAAGGAGTCATGTGATTCAATTAGCAATTTAAAAATGTGTTATGCAAAATGTTCAGATCTACATAGCTTCAATGAATTCAACAAAAAATTTAAAGAATGGATATCTGATACTTTACAAAGTTTTCCAGAAAAAAACAAAAGAAGGAATATTTTCCAACTCATTCTTTATGGTTGAAATTATTCTGATACTGAAACTAAACAAAACACAGCAAGAACAAAACCTATGAAGCATTATCCCTTTTGAACATAGATGCAAAAGCTTTAACTATATATGAGAAAATTGTACCCAGCACCATATAGGATGGTTTTTATAAGGCGAACTGTTTCAGGAATGCTAGGTTGGTGTCCATCATATTCATGGACCAAATAGAAAAAGGAACATGATTATGTCAGTAGATGCTGAAAAAAATTTGACAAGATCCAACATCCTTTTATCATGAAAATATCCAAGGTGATACAAACAAAGTACAACAAATGGATAGATTTTTCATACACTGGCAGTGAACAATATGAAAATGAAATAATGAAAATGGTTCCATTTACATTAGCATCTAGGGATAAAGTCTTAGAATAATTTCAACAAAAGGAGTGCAAAATGTGTGTACTAAGAACAATAAAGTCTTGTCAAAAAACTTAAAGAATACCTATGTAAATAGAAAGACATTCCACCTTCATGAATTGGAGTGCTTAATATTATTTCAATGGACATATTCTTCACACTGGCCTTCAGGAACTCTATAAAAATCTCATTTGGCTTTTCTTTTAGAAATCAAGAAGCTGATTTATATGGCAATGCAAGAGACCCAGGTAACTTGAAACAACCTTAAAAGGAGAACAAAATATGACTGTTATACTTCCCAGTTTTAAAACTGACTGCAAGCTACAATATTCAAGACACTACAGTAATGACACAGTTTATATTTGAATAGAAATTAAGGTTCAGAAAGAATCCTTATAGTTATGAGTGGTTGTTTTCCCCAGAGATGTTCTAAGATAATTCGATTGACAGAAAGTAGTTTCAACAAACAGTCTGACCAATGAGGTATTCACCTGACAAAGAATAAATTTGGGCTTCCAATTCATACTACACAAAAAAAGAAAAAAAAATTAAAATATATGAGAGACTTAAATTTTAAAGCTAAATCTATACAATTGACAAAAAAGATCATTTATAAAATTTTGAGATATGCAGTTATTGTTTAGGAGTGAACTCTAATACACACATGAAAAAAGAAAGATTAAATAGGGGTTGGGGATCTAGCTCAGCGGTCTAAGCGCCTGCCTGGCAAGCGCAAGGTCGTGAGTTCAATCTCCGGTGCCGAAAAAACAAAAACAAAAACAAAACAAAAAAGATTAAATAAATTGGATTTAATTAGCAATAGGTGATTTGGAAAAGTAAGTTGAATGGATAAGTAACCAAATTTAATTTGGAGTGGTTAATAAACAAAATACATAATAAAAATATTTAGTAGATGTTTTTACTAAGAAGAAATAAAAATCAATAATACATGATAAAGCAGTCAGTATCATTAATCACTAGGGAAATACAAATAAAAATCACAATCAAATATCACTTTGTACTTAGTAGGATGACTATAGCCAAGAGATATATAGGAAATGTTGAAAAGAATATGTAGAAATTAGAAATTTGTACATTGCTGAGGAATGAAATATGGTGCTACAACTTTGAAAAGCAATTTGACAATTTCCCAAAATGTTAAAAGCATTGACATTTTATCTAGTAATTCTATTTTAGATATAAAAACATCCATCTACACAAAACAAATCTACATGGATATTCACAGAATCATTAATCATAATGGTCAAAAGGGGAAATAAGATAAGTGTCCATTACAATATATTTGCAATGCAATGTTTATGTTAATCAAAATAATAAAATATTTATATAAGATACAACGTATATGTATGAACTTTGAAAACACTACAGTAAGAAAAAGAAACTAGGCACAAAAGGCCACGTCTCATGATTTCATTCATCTAAAATATCCAGAATAGGCAAATAATAGAGAAATAGAGTAGTGATTGCTGTGGCTGGGTAGAATGGTGGGAAATAGGAAAAATGAAGAGAGACTGCTAATGAATATGGGGTTTCTTTTGGGGTGAAAAAATGTTTTGAAATGTTGTTGGGATAATTGTACAACTGTGTGTGTATCAGATAGAGTTATCTACAGGAATGGACTCAATAGAAAATATATGTATAGTTGTGCAATGGGATTTATTAGGTATAAGGTCTGAGGTGGGAGAAACCATAATGGCCATCTGCATGCTAGAAACCAGAAGATCTAGTAGAAGTTGAAAGCCAAAGACCTGAAGCTCACTGTGCAGTTGCAGGTGTGAATCTGAGTTGGAAGGCTGCAGAAACTGGAGATCATGAAGGCAATGGCAGGGAATGAAAGTCTTCTAAAGTAGGAATACTTCCTTTTTCCTTTTTGTTTCATGCAGGCTACAAGCCTATTGATTGGTGCCACACACATTTGGGGTGAGTCTCCCCTCTTCGCTTTGCTGGCATACATGTCCATCACCCACAGACATTTGCAGAACTTTACTAATGTGCTAAGTGATCCTTATCAATCCAAGTTCACATATTATAATTAATGATCACAGCGTATATATTAAAAATCATTGAATTATAGGTTTCCCCAGGTAATGCTAGGTAATGAGACTCTAAATCTAGTGATGGGTGCGTAGAAACAGGGATTATTAAGGGTGCCAAAGGGAAAGTAGACTACCTCTCTTTAGTGAGAGAGGCCCAAGTTGAAGTTCAGCACTGGTCTGAGAAAAAGATGAACGCCACTGATGCAGACTTCTAAGCATGAAACAAGGCCATCAACTTCAGGAATATCCAAATTCATCAGAGCTCTTAGTAGGTGAATTTTTATGTTATGTGAATTGTATCTCTTTAAAAAAAATGTTAAACTTCTGCTTTTGAAAGTTTTCTCTTGCTTCTAAATTGTGGATCTTCTTGTTATAGAGTCTATAAAATACATCTAAAGTTTTTTTCAATCATTATTTTCAGATGTCTTAGAATAAATCTTCTCCTCTCTTAGTCCATTGGCCTGACCAACTACATTAGAAAGTGTCTTTTGAACATGAATCTCACCAGTTGAAGTCTCTCTCTCTGTCTCTGTCTCTGTCTCTCTCTGTATAGTTAGGGACTAGATATGGTTTGACTTTAAATTAGAGATTGTTTTTATGTTCACACATGCTCCTGACCTCAGGGTGTTGTAAGGGTTCCTCCTTCCAGCACGACCTGCAGCTGCTCCAGCTGTGTGAGAATCACGCACAGAATGGTATCTCAATCTCCTCTTCTTGCACACTCCCTTAATCTTAAATCCTCACTCCTTTACTAAGAATGGGAATACTATTTGCCCTTCCAAGAACAATGTATAATCTCACCCTCTTTAGCTGGCTTTTTTAGACTGGGGATATTTGAGAGTGATGGTTGCCTATGGTAGTAGTACCATTTTGTTGCCAGGTAGTGAAACCCTCTCAGGAAGAACCAGGGATACTGGGCTCTCATTTTAGTATATGATTCAATTAGTGTGTTAGTTTTATTTTGGGGGCATAACCAACACCCTAGCAACCAGGAGAATTTTCACCCAGCAGCTTGTTATATTAGTTTTTCTGCTTACAATCATTTATTGTGTGTGTCCACTATGTCATTATCTATAGGAAAGCCAGCATTTCAAACATCTGAGACTAGTCATAAAATTGCTCTGACTGTTAGATGAAATAGCAAGGAACAATGAACATACCTGTTCATATTTCTTATATTATCAAACCACTAATAGGGAAAAAGGCTGAAATAAGTTGTTAGGTTAAAATAGTTTTAAGGATTGTCTCTGATTTCTTTTATTTGTTTTTGCTCTAGTTAAATAATCAGGTTTCATATTTTTTTATATATTGTAAATGTTTTTTATCTCTTATCTTCCAAGTGAATTCTGAGCTATTTGAGGGCCCATGCATTATATTTCTTTCTAGTTCCTGCAGTGCTGGGTGCTCAAATATTTTTTCCTTGTGTCAGTTGTTTTCTTGTGAATTAAAAGTATATTACCAATTCCCTATTGTCTCTCAAAAACATCTTGTATTATCATAAAAGAAAGGATAATGCTTCAGTCTATTAAAATACTGATATTAGATTATAGCAAGAGGAGTTATTCTTTTATAGCTTAAAATAAAATCTTAAAGCATCTGCCAACAATTCCATATTGGCCTCAGTCTGTTATTTGAACTTTCTCATGTTCGTTAGACACTTGAACTTCGTTTATGTGGGTGAGATTAAACAGATTAGCCATTGTATGGCGTGTATAAACATAAAAATTTGTTCAGTCCAAGCTTCCAGTTGCAACTTAAGCTATACGGCATATGAACAACAGAATTGGGCAGGAAGATGATAAAAAAAAAATCACTGAGTCACTGCAAGTAATTTAATTATAAATAGAGGTTTTATGAGTAGTGTTAATGTGCTACCTCAGCTAACCTGACAATAAAGGTTTCACAAGCGACAATGACATGTGGAACCAAATCACATGTAGGAATTATGCAGCTGCAATAAAAGCCACTTAATTAGCATTGCAAATAGTGTTCCAGCATTTATGAGATGTCTGCAAATTTGCATACAGATACATAATTACATAATTTGCAGCTGTTGTGTTTGTTCCATAAGACCTTGCCACTTTATTAACAGAATATGTAAATCAGGAATTAATTTTCTTTATCTTTCTCATTCTCAGTCTTCCAAAAATGTGTGGTGAATCATGGTGAGTCAGTAAAACTCTTTCATCTGGACTTAATCAGCTTGTCTTAGACCGGCTTTAAGACAGAAACATATCCTATAACTTATTTAACAATTGAGTTATTTTGAATGATTTGTAAATAGTATTTGCTAATGAAATGACATCATTTATTAGCTAATTTTGACTTTCACTATTCATCTTTAAAATCCTTTACTTGCTCTCTCATCCTAGAAATATGCCTTATTTATTTCTCATTGGTTTAAAGAGACTAATTATATACTGGGTCTTATCTTTATCCTCCTCATAGTTGTAGCTACCTTTTTAACTGTATTCTAAATACAATCCACTAGAAAGAAATAACTTAATCAAAATGAGTAGAAAACTAACAATAGCTTTAGATTAAGGAAGCTGAGCAGATCTGGCAGACAAGTATAGAAAAGAGTCATACCCAATTCAATTTATTGTCAGTCCTTGTGAAAGAAATGCTATTGAACTAATTTAATAAATTTTATTAGCTCAAGCTCATATAGCAGGTGCATGTATTTTTATATTAAAGATCTAGAAGTTGTCAAAAATTTGCCATGTTTTGTGATGTATTATAAGCTAATAAAGCCAAAATATGAGATTGAGTGTATAGTTATGGCTGCAGGTAGTCTGAGTTTTGGTATGGTAAGCACAAGGTAAATCAGTGAAGCCTAAGGTGCTTCATATATACAAAACTTCAATCTTATATCCTTGGGTATTGGGGCTAAAATTATTATATCATTTCTATGATATCAGATAAGTCATAGAAATTAATAGCAGAGCCTTCAAAGAAAAATACTTCAGTAAGATGGAATTTCAAAATGCATACTCTACTACTTGACCCATTCATCTATTTATTTAACATTTATTGAAATAGGTGCTAAGGAAAAGGAAAGGTTGAGTTAGGCTATTAGAATAGAAGACAAGGAGGAGGAAGACTAATATGCTAAATCTGACTGTAAAAATCTCACAGTTTAATGTCATTAGTCACTGTCAGATACGCTTTTTGAATGTTCATCTTTACAAATGTTAAGCACTACAATTCAATTTAAAAACATTTTACAGGAATTTTAATTAAAAGTAAGGTCGATGTGCAAAAAGTAAATAAATACATATGAATCTATGGTTGATTATGTGTTTATGGTTTACTGGAAGTACATTTCATAATTAAGAATAGTTAAAAAAGGAAAATTTCCCATATCATTTGATATTGGGTCTCTTCTGTTCCTTCTATCTTTATGATAGTAGTCATTAAATTAATGCCTTTAATAATTTAGGAGAGCAAATATCTCTTTTGGCGTTGAACAAAAAACTTATACAACTCTCTTCAGTTTGTCTTTTCTCTAGCTTACTCATTCTTTTAGAAAAGATGATTATGTGGTAAATCCCAAGAACTCTCTGTATTCTGTGTGGAGTCTCTGTGGTCATCAGTGGTATCTTTTGGACCAGCTTTCTACTCATTAGCTTTCCTTGGAATTGAGGTTGATACATGGTGTCTCAGCCTTGTTAACTGTGGAATGCAATTACATCATGTGTAAAGTTGAAACACTACTTACTTATAAGTTTTGTGTGAAAAAAGAACTTGATAAATGGAAAACTGATTTATTTGGTGACCTATTATTTTTCTGCGGGATATTTTTATTCTTTTACAGAGTATTTAGCCAAAATAACAAACACTTGTGTGTTAGTATTGTTTACCTTTAAAACTACTTTTGTAAGGAATATCTAATTTGTTTGATTATGGAGTAAATAAAAGAGAAAGGATTGTGTGTTAAGTTCCTCTCTGTTTCTGTCTTTTTGTCTGTCTCTCTGTCTCTCTCTGTGTTTATGTCTCTGCCTCTCTCTCTCTTTCTCTCTCTCCCTGTCTTTTTGTGCTAGTATTTCAATGATCCCCAAAATTCAACAATGGTAATCAGAAACAAGTATCCCAGTCTGGGCACTTGACCTGGTAGCACAATATACACTCTGGAGACCCCGTCATTGGTCACCAGTCACTGCTCTCTCGAGTGTACAGGGTGACCACCTGCAGTGATAAGGACATTTCTCAATAACTGTACATGCTTATATGATCAGCTCTTCCCTTTTTTCCTATATTTGACTCAAAGTAATTTTTAGAGTTGTACAAATATTATATCATTGAACACATGAATAATCACAAGAGGATCACCTCATTTTCTAGATTGAACCTTGTCTTTTTTTTTGTACTGGGGATCGAACTCATGACCTCGCACTTGCCAGAAAAGTGCTTGTGCTGCTGAGCTAAATCCCCCGCCTAATCTTGTCATTTTTTATAGAATCAGTTATGATGGCTTCAAAGTCACCCATCCACAGCAGGTGAGTATCCATTTTCCTCTCTTTCTAGTTGCCCAAGTGTTCATCTCCAGAAATTAAAGTTTTATTCAAATTTATCCCTTATTCTCATTGTGCCGATTATGTTATTGAGTTTTTCTTTTTTGAATTTTTTTTTTATTTTTTGTGCTGAGAATTGAACTCAGGACCTTGCGCTTGCCAGGCAGGCACTTATGATACTGAGCTATATCCTCAGTTTAAGTTTTTCTTAATACATGCTTGGAAAATCTGAATGATTAATATTACTAGCTCTGATATGCATCAAGCAAGAGGCTGAAATAGGAAGACAATTCCATCTTTCTAGGCTGGGATAACTGGTGTCTGTCTCTACAGCATCTAGACTACAGGCTGAAGATTTGCTCTCCAGTGGCTTCTAAATGTGACTTATCTGTCCTTTTCTGCAAGGTGGACTGAACTCTCTTGAATTGGGTAAAACTATTTGTCTGTTCTGTGGCTTTAGAGATACTTACAATCTTCTCAAATCTCAGAAATAGTAATAAAAGCAATTAATATTTTTCTAATAGAAGGCTAACAAATGTAAAGAAAACTTTAAAGGAAATTTGGCAACTTTCAGGTTAAGTAATGAAAATGAATTGGAATTGTATCTAAATTTGCAGGGATTATTGTAGCATTAATTAACAATTTCACTGTAGTTTCAATTAAATGGCTAAGTTTTTATTTCCTGTATTCAGCAATGTCCCCTAGAAAAAGACAGAAAGTATTTCTTTTATGCTAGAGCAGTCATTAACGTTTTTCCTTTTACCTATTTCAAAAGTACCAATTTTCTGAATTTTATGGCTTCCATTAAGTTATGCAGTGGAGAAATCAGGTCTGAGGTTTATAAAGTTGGGTTTACCTCAAGGAAATAAGTATAGTATTAATTCATTTGACTCGGTAATAGCAAGAACAGCGTATCAACAAGTTCCGATAATATAATTTTATATTTCAGAGATATCTTATTTTTATGTTTAATCTCTGGCATTTTCATTAAAAGTAGTAAAATGTACCCTATGGTTAATGAAAATATAAAATTTAAAAAACTTATTATTATACTAAAAAGTAACCAATTTTCAGTTTAAGATGGATCATAGAAAGAAGAATAACATAAGAATGAGAGTTCTAAGAAGCAGGAAATACAGTAGGTTTTTCAAGCAGTGTGATATTTCGCATAAGGAATTAAATTCGTTCAAATCCATGAAGTGCTGGAAAAGTGAAGATCGGGGCAAGCTTTGAGAACTCTCAGATGTGTTGTAAACTTTTCTATAACTAAATGTCCCTGATTCAGGAAACAGATGCCAATGATTAGACTTTTTTTTCTACAGTTAGGAAATCTGCCTCTTACCTCCATTCCACATCCTTCACAAGGGCTTCTGCCTGCTTGATGCTCTACGGGTCAGGAAAGCTGGTGAATGCAGTCCCTAGGTTTCTAAAGTCCATGATGCTGGGAGGCTGCAAAGGGGAAAGGTAGTGTTGTGGGCCCAAAAGACGAAGCACAGCATGATTTACTGTGAGTGTTTCTGGCTTCTTATTAAAATGGAAATCTCTCAGCTTGAAGGATTTGGCCTTGCTTACAGAATCAAATGGTATAGTTAAATAAAGCACTGACAGTAACCCTGTACAGTATTGCATTGTTACTGTAATTTAGTCAGAGAATAGGAAAGTCCACCCAACATTTCACAATGGTAGTTATCATCATCTACATTTCTCATCAGATACAGAATACTGTAGTCTGCACATCTGCTTTCCCCTGTATCTTCTCCACACTCATTCACCTCTTTCCTACATTTATTACACTTATTATACAGGACTGAATCTTTTGCTTTGTTATCTAATGATTTCTTTCTGCCTTCTCTCATTTTTGCTATTTGTATCACTTCTTATCCTGGAAATTGACTTAACAACATGGTCATGGTTAATATTTAGATCTAGAAGAAGTCTGTGAGCTATTATTTCATCTACTGTTGAATTGATGCAGCTGATTTTAACTGGACAGTTGGTGACTTTAGTGCCTTTCCTTCTTACTTGCAGGTTTTTTCTAGCTCATCCAAGTTTAGGTAGGAGCAAAGGCTAAGGTGAAATATAACATCTTTTGTTTTTGTCCTGTAAGTTTTTAGTTCACACTGATTCATGACCCAATCTATCTTATTGATCTTTAAATTTCTCTGCTTATACGATCTTTGTTTTCCTTGTAATATCACCCCTTTTTCTTATGTTTATATTCTGAACATTGTTGTGAGCAGAATAGATTAATGTGTGTGATGTGCTCTCACATTTTCCCAGGTTAGTGCATGTAGCTCTTTCCTCTAATGACTTGTTCTCTGATCTCATCAGGATCTTCAGTTCCCTCACCCCTCCTAGTCTTCTAATGTATTATTTACTTCCTTCTCTACTCTTCAAAAATACTATTTTATGTGCATCTTGGAATAGCTTAACTTGAAATTTCAATATAAAACGTTAATTCTTAAAGAAGGACCAGTTAGAGTCCAATGGGTTGGTACTTTTGGTTTATACCTTGAATCCCTAATGAATAATAAGTCTAGTGACTGGTACATAGGAAAACCCAGTTTTTAGAATGAGTAAATGAACTAAACTCCCTGTTTTCTCTACTTTTATTTTGGATGGTTATGAAAACCATATAACTCTTCAGACAATATAAATGTATAATTTTTAAAATAATTGGTACCGTTAATCTGTTACTAATCTTTTTGGTTTTTTATTGGATATTTTCTCTTCCTAAATTCCCTACAAAACAATGCTTGAAGCCAATATGAGATGCTAGAATTTATCGCTAGTGCAATCCTAGAAAAGTAAGGGAAAAGGAAAGTGAAGAAGAGAAGGGAAAGCTGCCAGTGCAGGGGAGTAATTAGGGAGTTGGTCAGAGCTGTGTCTCACAGAATGACAGTCAAGTCTTGAGAGGGTTCTTTCTCTCCAAGGCATTCCTTCAAGAGTGAAAAGTACAGAATTTGTCTACTAGTAACTGCTTTCAACTGATCAAATTTTACTCCTTGGGGTGTGTTATAGTTTAAGTTTGGATGTCCCCCCATCCCCAGAGTCCCGTATGCTCATAGGCAGAGCTTTTGAATCATAGGGGTCTTACTGCTAAGAGCGATGTTTGGAGGTAGGGCCTGGACCAAGGTGGTGGGTTTATTTGGAGCATGACCTGCTGAGGTGTATCTCCTTCACCAGTTCCTCCCTCAGCTCTCTGTTTCCTGGCTGATGTGAGGGGAATAGCTTTCCTCTGACAGACTCTTCCACAATGCCTTCCCGTCTTGAGCTAAACATATGAGCCGAATAAAGCTCTTCTTTAAATTGTGGTTATTGAGCATCTTGTCTCACTGATGAGGAAAGTGACTAACCTAGGGCATCATCTCCCTTATACTTCTGGATTCCACCTACATGACTTGGAGAATGTCTTATGATATCTTTCACTTTGGCATTTATGAGAACTCTGGAGAGAGAAGGGTGAGGCTTGTGATGTAGGTTGAGGTAGGGGGATTAGTTGCAGATCACGAGTGATGGGAGAGATCTGGAGCAAATGGTGCATGAAACCCTTCTGTTTTGTCATGGCAGCAGTAGCCAGCTGACTCCAGCATCAAGGGAAGAGCACAAATTTTTACTGGGGACCCTCTGACTAGAACAAAAGCCAAGTGCACAGATTGGGACTCACACATGGACTAGTTTTGCAGTTTCCTTTCCCTAAAGAGATTTTCATAAGTTATTATTACTAATATCAGGTGATAGGAAAGCCTGGTCCCCAAACTATTGTGAGTGGCATATTCATAACACTTTGATATGAAATTTTTATTATTTTCAAGGACAACCTATCTTATATTTTGCATTGTGCTTTCTTGTGGATGTGAACTTTATGTCCAAACCACCAATAAGTAGATTTGTGTAATATGATGCATATATAATGGGCTCAGTGACACTTTGATCTTGCAGTGGATGTTTGACTGTACAAATAAGTCTAGGAGAGGAAGGAAGTGAAAACAGCATGAACTAGTTGGTTTGTTACTTTTTTCGTTAGAAGCAAAGGCAAACCAGTTTTTCCCTGCTTATATTGAAAGTTTCCAAAGGTTGAAGTAGAGGAGAAATTTGGTTCCCAGTGCTAAACCAAACCAAACCAAACCAAACCAAACCAAACCATGGCGCACAAAGACAAGCTTTTCCCTCTTCTCATTTTCTCCTTCCCAAGGGGATTATTTTGTTTGTCGAAATATTTCACAGTATTACACATAAACCCCACTGCATGATTGCTTTGAGGTTGAAATGTGTAAGGCTAACTAATGTTTTTTCCTTCTAACAATTTAGTTTCAAGCAGCATTTCTTAACTAAATACAGAGAACTATTGTTAAATGTCAACAGAATTTAGTATAACTCTTCTGCTGCTGCCAAAAATTCTGTTCAGAATGCTATACAAATATAAATAAAGTGGTAGATAAATAAATAAAAAATGGTACATGATAAAAATTGTTAGCCTTTTTCAGTTGCCAGGGAATAATGTATTTTTTATGTCTTAAAAATATATAGTTTGTGTCTTTTCTGGTACACATAGTCACTTAATAACAGAATTATCTCTGCATGTCTAAAATAGATTGAATTAGTTCCCATTACCCAAGTTGGATACTGCAAATCATTTATTCTGTTGTCTTTTGGTTTCTTTGTAATCTCTCTGCATTCCATCTACTTTATAACTTAACTGGTAGGAACTTCCACAGTAGATCCTGTGCACTAGTTGCTTTTAGCTTTTTAAAATAATAATTTTCTATAATATTTTATTTCTAGGCCAAAAAATAAAGTAACATAAAAATAGCTCAGGCTTTTTGAAGGCATCAAGTATGGGTGCAAATTAAACTGTGTAGTTGGAGGCTGATTCAATATTTTTTTCTTGATCAAGGAAAGATAATTAGCACATCTGCAAAGAGTGTATGATTTTTATTATCTGTGAAGGTTTTGCCACAATGAATACATCATTACCTGTGAAAATAAGAAAGGAAAATTCTACAATTCATTTTCTGAGCTGATGTGTGTGGGGAAGAAAAGCAATTCGATCTTATCCTTTTCTTTGTAATTAGCATTGCTGAAACAACCTGAAAGGCAGAGCCAAAAGAAGATAAAATGTAGACTGGTAACAAGTTGGGAAAGGTTTATTATAAAAGAGATTTGTAATTATTTAAAGAGTATGCTGAATAGCAAGAGTTGCTCTTTAAAATTGTGGAATAGGGAGCAATACAAAGTTCTGGACCTGCTCATACTGTAGTAATAACAGGAAGAATACAAAAGGAGGAATTAGGCTCTCTTAGAAATGCTGAGCTTTGGAAAAGAAATATATTAACAGCATGACAGTGAACTATGTAAATGCATGCTTAAACTGCTGATAGAGTTCACAAAGCTAAGTCACATAATATAGTGGGGATCAGGACCTTGGGGATATAATCTTTGATCTCATGCCTTTGTTTATGTCCTGTATGAATCTTGGTTTTATCATAAGTAACATTGTGGTAAAGACTTCAGTATTCCCCAGTTTGTCAATGGGCTATGGTCACATATTGTTTGGATTCCAAAAACCTAAGTAAAGGAAATTATACAGTTCTTTGGTTTTGTACTGTCTTACAGCATCAGGAGCAGACCCTTCCTACAGGTCAAATGGAATCTATGGTTAGACCAGGAGACCTTGAAATGAGCCAGGTGTGTGGAGATGGGGACTCCTGAAGTAAGGGACTGAAGATGATGCAATACAGTATTTCCTTCTAATAAAACCCTTAGGGCTATTGAGTCCTTGGTCAGCTCTCTGATTTTGTTCCCCTCTTCCTTGTTTTCCTTTAAAAGGCTATGGACTAGCTTGCTTGTTTCTTTTCCACCATCAGCAACTGAAACTTCCAAGCATGACTTCTGTGCTCCTCAACCGACTGGAATCCAAGAATTGCCTGTATGTGTTCCTAAAGAAATCTAATGCTTCTTAGGAATTTCGTATCAATTTTTACCAGGAGCAACATTTATTCTTTTAGAGGACATTTTATATTCCAGGCACGTGATCAGATAGTAGTAACATAAAAGAGTGTGCCTATTTGAAAAGAAATGGTTCTGTGAAAGTCAGTGTTAGACAAAAAACAGATAATTTAAAGAGCATAAATTAATCTTGTCATATATATTAGAAGGGCCACCATAAAGCAAACCAGTAGAAAACAACCATCGTTGGCAAACAGTTGTACAAATGAAGAACCCTTGTGTGTTCCTGGTGTGAAAGTAAAATGGAAACATTAGGGAAAACAGGAAAGAAATACAAATAGATTTCCACAAAAAAAAATACAATTGGATTATCATGTGATCCAAAAATTTTACGTCCGTCTCTAAATCCAAAATAATTGAAAGCAGGGCCAGGGATTTGGCTCAGTGACCTAAATGCCCGCCTGGCAAGTGCGAGGTCATGAGTTCAATCCCCGGTGCTGAAAAAAAAAAACAAAAAACCTACCAAAATAATTGAAAGCATAGTCTCAAAGAGATTCTTACATGCTCATGTTTATAGCCACATTATTCAAAATAGCCAAAGATGTAAACAATACATGTGACCACAGATGAATGAGTGGATAAAGAAAATGTGGTGTATACTTACTCTAGGATACTATTCAGCCTTAAAAAGAAAAGAAGTTTTGATATACACTGCCACGTGAGTGAACTTCGAAGACATTATGCTAAGTAAAATAAGCCACTGACAAAAACTATGCTATAATTCCATGCATGTGAGGTATCTACAGTAGTCAAGTTCATGGAAACAGAAACGGAAATAGTTTTTACAGGGCCTGGGGTAGGGTGAGAGGGAGTGGGAGAAGTGTTGAATAGGTACAGTGTCAGTTTTATAAGATGAAAAAGGTCTGGAGATTGATTACCCAATGTGAATACACTTAAGACTACTGAACTGTGTATTTAAAAATAGTTAACATGGTAGATTTTACGTTGTGTATATTTTACCACAATTGCAAACAAAAATAAGTGACATCTGACAAGTATCAAAAATATATGTATTCCCTAAGGACTGTGAGGATATGGAGAAAAGGAACCAAATCCAAGGCCAAGATAGCATTTGTAGAAAAGTTGCTGTTTTAAGGAGATAGTAGGAACTCCCCAGAAAATGAGCAGAAAGGCTTTCTGGGTAGTGGAAGAGGCAACCACAGGCAAACTATCACAGTGTGCAAAGGCAGACATCTTGTTCTGTATAGCTGGGGTATAAACAAAGAGGAGGAAAAACAATCAAGAGGTGAAGACAGATCCTCCAATTTCTTTACATGTTCGTTTGCATGTGGTTTTAACTTGGAACTATAGCTGAAAGTAAATTTTAGTCTTCTTCTCTAATGAACTCTATTAACCACATTCTTACCTTCACCAGTAAGTGTAATGAGCTGAGACTCAGAGCGAATGGGCATAGTCACTGTACAGACAGAATCTACAAAGGGAAGGATAGAAGAAAAAGGGAAAAGAAAGGAAATGAAAAATGCAGAGCAAAGGGCCTCAACCTTCCTCATTTAGTTGAAATTTGCATTTCAGACCCAGTAAGGAGGCAGGAGTTAAAGTACGAAGCTAATAAGTTGATATTTGTTTTGTGAGTTTGTTTCTTTTTTAAAGAACGAGTTGCTTTTGTGAATGCAAATCATTGTTCCTTTGAAAAAAGAAAACAGATTAAAAGATAATTGTCTTTTAATACATAAAACATCAATCAGAAATGTGATGTTTTTAGCAATACTGAACTTGAGGCTTTGACATGATTTTTTTTTCCTCACTCAGTTCTCAAAGCATTTTGGGGCCAGTAACTGCTCTGTCCAGGAGGACTTGCTGGTGAAACTCAGTTTGCACATTGTTTTGGGTGATGAGTCTCAGTCTTCTTGTGCTGTGTAAGTACAATATACCAATGCCGTATTACAGAAGAGCCAAATCTGCTTCTCCATGGTTAACAAGGCCAAATTTATTTCACAAACATAAAGTTGTAAGGCAATAGGAGTAATCAATTTACTTGAAAATTGTGCCAGTTGAAGTATTATGGGAACCCAAAGACATATTTTATATGTAAATTAGGACACACTAACATACAATTGACATTAAACCTTTTATAATAAACTTTTTTCAAATGTTAATAGATTTCTCATTGGCACTTCCATTGAGGGTCTCTGATGGTCTTCCTAGTTCTAACAGTACACAAATCTATAATTTTTTGTCTCAAATTATTTACTAGTCAGTTACCATGCCTTCCAAAAGCTGTGAATTCTATTTCTAAGATGACACCATGTGAAAATAGAACATGAGTTGGTTGACGGTTTAAGAAGCAAAACTTCTTAAAGAGTATTTCATATTCTTTTCTTTAGTGACTAAGTTCTCCTCTGAATAGTACCTTAAGTTACAGCTCTGTTTGGGGGCCTGTGAATCATTTTTTATTCTAATTTGGGTCATTCCATACCCCATTTGAAAACTCTTCCCAGGATGCTCTAACTCTGAAGGACCCATATTTGTCAGCAGCTCCTATGCAAACCCATAAGTGGTAAAATGAGAAGGCGAAGGACCCTACAAATGAGTCTGATATCTTAAAGAGGGCTTCTTTTCTTTTCCTTCTTCTTCTTCTTCTCCTCCTCCTTCTTCTTCTCCTTCTCCTCCTCCTCCTTCTTCTTCCTCTTCCTTTTCTTCTTCTTCTTTAAATGAAGTAGAGTAGATAAAATTATCTTGTCTGATATCTTAGTTACTTTTCTTGTTGCTAAAACAAAATACCTGAGATCCAAAGTTAAGGGAAGAAAAGTTTATTGTAGCTCATAGTTTATCAAGTTGGGTCAAATGGAATTTCTAGTTTTAGTTTTTTGAGGAATGTCTATACTGATTTCCATAAAGGTTTTACTAGTTTGTATTCTCGCCAACAATGTAGAAGGGTTCCTTCTCCCCAGCAGCCTTGACAGCATTTGTGTTATTTATTTATGGTGGCACTTATTCTGGGATAAGATGGAATCATGTTGTTTTAACTTGCATTTTTCTAGTGGCCAGTGATGCTAAACATTTCTTCATGTATTTATTAACCATTTGTACTTCTATGAACTGTCTGCTCATCTCAACTTCTCTTTTTGTGATTGGGTATTTTAATTTGAGGAATTGATTGTTTTTGTTTTGTTTTAGTTTCTTATACATGCTAGATACTAGCTTCTGTTTGAGGAGTAGCTGGCTATTTTTTTTTTTCATTCTGTAGAGTAGAATTCAGTAGACTCCAAGTAGAGTTTTTATTATGGAATTTTTTTCTCAAAAAATGGGATCATATCAAGTAAAAAAGCTTGTATACAGCAAAACAAAACAAAACAAGACAAAAACAAAAAGAAACAAACAAAAAAGTTCTTTGATTGTTGGTACTAATTCCTGTGCCACTGGTGTTCTGTTCAGAAAGTCCTTGCCTAAGCCTATGACTTGAATAGTGAGACAATTGATTTTGAATTTATGCTACTCAAAGAAATACAAAGACTTAAACAATCCTTGTCAGAATGTCAATGGCATTCTTCACAGAAAGAGAGAAAAATCCAAAGATATTAACAAATCACATACAAAAAATAAAAAAAGCCTAAAACAACACCAAGAAAGAAAAGCAAAGCTGGAAGATCAAATGTGTGGTTTAAAATTATATATTATAAACCTATCATAATGAAACTCTACTTGCATGCAGCTAGACAAATAGACCCATGGAACAGAATGGAATCCAGAAATTATTCTAACATATATGGTCAACTAATTTTGGCAAACTTATCAAAGGAACAAAATAGAGAAAGAAACGTCTCTTGAAGAAGCAGTGTTTGTCAAAATGGATTTCCAAATTAACAACAAGAACAAATAACACCTAAACCTTTATCTTATACAATACATATAGATGAACTAAAATATGTCAAAGACCTGAGCTAATACCTAAAACTATGAAACTCATAGGAGAGAATATGGAAGAAACTTTGGTAAAGGGTTTTTTGCACCAAAAGTACAGGCTATAAAGACAAAAATAAACAATCAAAGCTACGTTTACCTAAGAGTTTTCCACACAGCAAAGGAAACTACAAAAAAACAATCTACAGACTGGGAAAAAATGTTTGTACACTATGTATCTGAAAAGGAGTTACTATCCAACACATATAAAGCATGACTGTAATTCAACAGGAGAAAAACAAATAATTTTTAAAAATATAATTTAAAAATGGGCAAAAGAACTAAAAAGACATTCTCCAAAGAAGACATAAAAATGGCCAGTGAGCATATAGAAATGGTGCTCAGCATCACCAATCAAGAAAATGCAAATTAAAAAAACAATATCATCTGACACCCATTTGGGTAGTTGTGAAAACATAGGGGATAACAAATGTTGGTGAGGGTGTGGAGGAAAAGAAACCCTCGTATACATTGATGGCAATGTAGATTAATGTATACATTGTGTAAAGTAGCATGGAAGTTCCCAAAGAAATAAAAAATAAAGTTACCATTTGACCCCGTAACCTCTGCTTTGGTTGTATACCCAAAGGAGATGAAATCGTCATTCCAAGAAGGATATTTGAATTCTCTGTGTACATCTGTATTATTCACAATAACCAAAGTACCAAAACAATTAAGTGTCCATTGATGATGATTGGGTGAGGAAAATATGGTGTGTATGTACAAAAGGATATTATTTGACCTTAAAAAAGGAGATACCATCATTTACTACAATATGAGTGAACCTGGAAGGCATTATGTTAAGTGAAATAAGCCAGACATAGAAAAATATTACATGATCTCATTTATATGTGGAGTCGTTTTTTTTTTTTTTTCAGCACTGGGGATTGAACTCATGACCTCGCACTTGCCAGGCAGGTGCTTAGGCCACTGTTAGATCCCTGGCCCTTTATATGTGGAGTCTTAAAGAAAAGTCAGCTTAGACACACAGAGATAAAGAATAAAACTGTTTTACAGGAGGCAGAGAGGAGGAAGGGAGGAAATAGCAGATGTAGGTCCAAGGATAAAGAGTAGCAGACATATGGGGCGATCAAGTCTAGAGACCTAATGTACAAAGTGAGAACTACAGTTAAGAAAATATTGGCCATGACTGGGGGAGAGCCAGACGCCACCCTTCTCCCGTGAGTCATCACCATTCACAAATTGCAGGAGAGAACAAGAAGTCAACAAGAAGCTAAGACCTTCTGTGAGTTGATGCCATGCACTGGCTGACTGGGGGAGAGCCAGATGCCAGTCCCTTCTGGCACTTGGGCAGGGAGACAAGAAGAGCCAATGTTCCCCCTCCCCCACCACCCATAAGCAATCAGCTGATCCAGAGAAACACAGGCTGTGATGATACCTAAATACATAAAACATAATGCTTGTAGTGTTTAGTGTTTCACTGACTTTGCAGGCCTAAAGTTGGTAGTCTAATCATCTCTTAAGAAGATAACAATATGCAGTGTAGCATATATGGAGTATATCCTTCTGAAGATGGTAGCCATTGTTAATTCCCTATTTTATTGTTTTGAAATCCTCTATCATTCTCATTGTTTTGTTTGGTTGGATTTTATTATGTTTTATACTGTTTGATTTTATTATATCTGTTGGCATGGGCAACTATTTCAAAGATAACAAGATATATTATGGTAGCCATTTTGAATTGACTATTATCTTGTTTTGAAGTCCTTTATTGCATTCATTCTTTTGTTTTTATTTGTTCCATTCTGTTCTGTTTTGATTTTACTATGTCCAAAGGTATCTGCAGCTATTTTGAAGACAGCAAAAGGCATTATGATGACCATTGTTGATTTCCTATTATCTTGTTTTGAAATCCTGTATCACTTGTACTGTTTTGTTTTGATTGGCTTTATTCTGTTTTATTTTTCTTGGTTTTATTCTCTTTAAAATTAAAAGAAAGAAAATATTGTGTTTCTTGAAATTTTTACTAACATTTGAGCTGCTTTCACAGCACCAAAAAAGTAACTATGTGAGATGATAGATACACTCACTTGCTTCCCTACTGTAATCATTTTACTATCCATGTGTATCTCATAACAATGTAACAAGGTGTTCTACACCTCAAATGTACATAACAAGTTTTATTTAAGAAACACAAAATTTAAATAAGGTAAAATTAAAATGGCGAGTGACTCTTTGGTATATGCAAATTCTGTAAAAAAGAACCTGGGAAGTCACATAGCAGTAAGCAGCTTCTGAATGTTAAAAACAATATTTTCATTTTGGGGACCATAAATGACTTCTCTTCTCCTATATTCCTCTTCAATTAGAGGAATTTATCAATATGAGTTATTAGACTGCCTTGTTTTGTGAAGTCTTTTCTATAATTCCATTGATGCTACTGTGATCTTGAGGAATTTAGGGGGGTTGTAAGGGCCCCACAGTCACCATCTTTGAACCAAGGATTGGCCCTCTACTCTCTTTAGGTTTTTGATCATTTGGGATTTTATGCATGGAAGGTATCGAAATGATAATATTTAAAACTATCTGTGGCACATGCACATATATAGATCTTAATGTTTTATTTGTATAATTTGTTATTTTATTATAGAATTAAAATTCTAATAATGTTATTTAGTATATGTTATTATTTAGAATATTCACTTGTTGATAGACATTTAATGATACTTGATTTCTAAGATTATTTTTAAAGCAGAAAGAGAAATGTTTTTATGAAACATGAGGCAAGTTCTGAGTATTTGTCTTAATCATAACAATGCAGTCTTTAATATTCAGAATCATCTATCAACTAGAGAAAACTTTAATCTTTGGAATCACATATGCAAGTTTCCCATGTTTTTTGTCAGCAACTAAACTAAAAGGTTATTACTAATGTGTGAACTCATACATGCTAATGGGGTTGTTTGTCACCCAGGAATGGTACTGTCCAACTTTGTCTCCTAGGCAGTGGGTGACAACTGGAACACTGAAGTCTCCTGGATAGTTTTCTTTTCCTTGTATTGTCTTGGGAATCCTGTGTATGGAAGATATAGGGTATTCAAAAGTGTATTATTTCACCATTTGTTAAGCATCTTCTGTGTGTCATGCACAATTTTGAGGACCCAGTGCTAAGGTGAGAGAACAGGTTTCTAACTTCATGGAGTGTTTGTATCATGGGAACTAGGAACATTTAAATAGAAAAAGTAAAAAAATTCAACTAGTAACAAGTACCTTGGCCTGGGGATTTAGCTCAGTGGTGTAAGCATCTGCCTGGCAAGCGCGAGGTTGTGAGTTTGATCCTTGGTACTATATATATATATATATATATATATATATATATATACACTTTTTCATCTATGAGGTTGAAGAAACTTTTTTTTTTGTGGCACTGGGGATTGAACTCACAACCTTTGTGCTTGCCAGGCAGGCACTTATGCCACTGAGCTAAGTCCCCAGCCCTTGAACAAACTTATTTAATATTACACAGATAATGTAGGCTTCAGGTTCAATGAAGAGAGTTCTTTCTACTCCCATGCTCTGACAAACTTCTAAGTTTGTAAGTTTTTAAAGATAAATTTCCAAGAGAATTCAATTCAGGAGAGTAGAAAATGTACATGAGGAAGAATATTTTGAATAAGTATCTCCTTTACTGGTAGTAGATCCCTTTGGTTAATTCAGGTGGCAACTTCATCTCTTCAGCCAGGCTTATTAAAGAAATGTCTGCAGTTCTTTGACAAAGCTTAGTCATTTTTCCCTGACACATGGAGGGCAGCATTCAATATATGTTGAAGCCAGGATGCCCATAGGCTAAGTGGAGAGCTTTGATGCTATGCAGGGAGAGGAACCACATCTTTTGTTCTCTTAAAGATTGCCAATTCCACTAGAGCCTTCAGATTTCCTTACATTGAAAGGTGAAAAATTCACAGAATAGATTTTGAGTGAAATCTCAAGGTAACTTCAGGACAATGGGCATGTTGTAGCAGAACCAAATATTCCATGAAAAGATCAAATATGTGTATTATTTCTATGTAGAATAGATACAGACAACTACGTATTTAAAAATAAGTAGCTGGGGATATAGTTTAGTGGCATAAGTGCCAGCTTAGCAAGCACAAGATCCTGAGTTTAATTCCCAGTACAAAGAAAAAAATAAGTATTGCCTTAAATCAGAGATATGTCTAAATATAACATTGATACCTACTGGATAAATTAGATTCAATGTATGCTTTTCCATAATTTTAACACCTTTTAAAAAATTAAATGTTAAAAATTTAAATATGTTAAATAGTTATATTTAAATGCTAGTGAGTACATATTTTAAGCACTAATAGCTTCCACAATAGCATCAAGAAAATTAAAATCAGTATGGAAATTTTTCTGGGAAGATGGTGAAGTGGTGAGCAGCAGAGAAAGAGCCTTTCTGAGATTTGGTATCCAGACACTGGAATATAGTAACATGAGGATGAGAAGAAGGAGGGAAGTAGGTTCCTGGGACCCAGTAAAGATATGAAGTGAGAATTGAAGCCCATGGGAGAGCAAAGAGAGAAACTTCAAAGAAGAAAGTGGCAGGAGATGCTTTGTCCTTGAGTCTGAACTCACTGCATAGGAGGGTTTACTTTAGCTTGCAGATGTACCATGACTACTGGCAATCCAAGAGAACTTCATGGAGAAATGTACCAGTGGAATGGAGCAGAAGATGCAGCAGACTGTGGTGGATGGTGAATTCTTTAGGTTCAGATGTTCCACAGGAGAGGGTAATTGGCCCAGGGCTGTCTTGGAGAGGGGACAACTAAGCTTGGAATTTAGGGCAACTGCAGGCTCCATCTAGTGGCTCTCAGCTGGGATCAAGCCTGCAGGAAGCACAGGGACTCCTGCAGGCTGAATGGGTCTGGTTCTAACCTCACAGCCAAAACCAAACCTAAACTTCAGTGGAAATAAAGATGCAGGCTTGCTGGAATTATCCACTACCCCATAAAGCCACTGCTGGCTTGCTGAGATTAATCAGTATGGATCTGGGCTCTGTTTGCCACATTGCCTACAAACATCATACCAAATCCCCATATTTTCAGCACCACAATTCATAAATAGTTAAATCTTGGAAGCAGCCTATATATCCCTATATATCCATCAACAGATGAATGGATAAAAATGTGGAGTACTGCTCTCCTACAAAGAAGTAAGAACTTGAGTCATTTGTAGGGAGTAAAAGGAGGAAACTTTAGACTATGAGTAAGTAAATCAGAATCACAAGCTTAAATATTGCATGGTTTAATTTATATTACAAACCTGATATAAAATGAAGCACAAAATAAAAGATAATAGAAGCAAAGAGAGAAAAAAGTATACCTGGATTTACTATAATTGTTTTATATGGTTTTTGGTTTATAGGTGTGG
This sequence comes from Cuniculus paca, assembly GCA_004365215.1. Taxonomy (NCBI): domain Eukaryota; kingdom Metazoa; phylum Chordata; class Mammalia; order Rodentia; family Cuniculidae; genus Cuniculus; species Cuniculus paca. The sequence continues at coordinate 23,253 of RJWT010011466.1, forward strand.
TTGCTAATCAGCATGTATGATAATT
>RJWT010011467.1:0-23280 GCA_004365215.1 Cuniculus paca
CCACTTTGCCAGCTATAGTGACCTTTTAATTTCTTTGAACAAAATAAGCTTATGCTTCCCGCAGGGCCTCTGCAATTCTCTTCTCTCTGCCTGCAATGCATTTGCTTCTTTTTTTTTTTTCTTATAGCTCATTCCTTCTTGCACCTTACCATGGCTTTTGTTTTCCCTCAAGTAGGCCTGCCTTGAGATCTTCCCCAACTTCATTTATACCCAACTCCACATGTGTCCTTCCTTTTCTTTTGTTCACAGTTTTGACAAAGCAAATTGTTATCTTCTGTACTAGGTAAGCTAGGGAACTCCACGAGGACAGTACCACCCTGGAAATCTGCTAAGGGGACAGGTACCCACATAATTCTGTAAATATTGCAAGCATTTCCCAGTACTTCAGGCAAGGTGGCTGCACAGAGGAAAGGCAGGTGCTGCTCAAGTTGATAAGCCCATTGTTATAATCACTGTACATTGTGCACTGGAAAACCACAGGTGAAAAAGAGCCTCCACTAAGCAGGTAAAACGGGCATTCAGATGAGTACAAATTCGCTGGGAAAGATGGGCAGAACCTGCTTAGGTCAAGCAAAAAACACCGGCAACAGCTTGGAAGTGTCAAAACCATGCCATGTTTCAATTATTTTTTATTTATTTATTTTTTTGTGGCACCAGGGATCAAACCCACGACCTTGCACTTGCCAGGCAGGCACTTAGGATATTGAGCTAAACTCCTAGCTCTTCTCTTTTTGAGACAGGGTCTCACTATGCCATTCAGGCTGGCCTTGAGCTTATTTTGTAGCCCAGGATGGTCTCGAACTCACAACAATCCTCCTGTCTCAGCCTCCCGAGTGCTGGGATTACAGGCGTGTGCCACCAGGCCTGGCTAAAGTGCAAGGTCATGAGTTTGATCCCTCGTACTGCAAAAAAAAAAAAAAAAAGATTCCATGTTTCAATTATTAACTTGAGTAAATTAAAACAAAAAACCAAAATGAATGCAGATCTATAAGAGATGGGGGAGGGAGATAAGATCTAAATAAAATAGGTGATGGAGAAAGACTATTAAATTGAAGTCAAATACATAATTCACAACTGTGGTTCATTTAAACTACTGGTAATTAAAAGCATATATAGTAACAAGCACCACTTGGTCCTTGCAGGTGTGAGTAAACTTTAAAAAATACAGGGAGAAGAATAGTTTGAAATGGCTGAACATACAACTAAAGAAACTGACCACTGAATTCATTATTTTTTGACCAATAAGAATGATGAACATCCTAATGCACTGAGCATCTGGCAGATTAATTTCATTTATATCAATTCATTTCACTTCCATTTGAAAAACCTGTTCCCAGGCTCTGGGCAAGGTAATGGGAACAACAAGAGATAGTCTTGAGCTTGCACGGTCTAGTGAAAGGCACAGGTACAATAATGATTGCCACTTTACGACTTCGAAAAAGAATCCCCTATCTGACCTCAGTAAATGTGCAAATAGTTGTTTAAGACAATGTGCACTACTTTTTTTACACAAAACTTCGACTGGAAATTGGCGTTCAGCCCGTTTTCTCATGGGATATTTCGCTGAACTTGCACGCAAGAAGGACTGCTCCGATGGTGCATTTCAGAAAGCAAACGAATGTCACCGGCAATTGATTGTAATACATCCCTTTTCACCTATGTAGGTATCTCTTTAAATAGTTGTTTTGTATTAAAAATTAATGTATGCTTATGTTAGGAAACATTGAAAATTGAAAAGAAAATAAATATGTTACACACAGATTTTTTTTTCTTTTTTTGAGACAATCTTGTTATGTATTTCAGGCTGATCTTGAACACACTGCATAGTGCTGGCCTCAAATTCATGGGGGTTTCAGGCTGGCCTCAAATTCATGGGGGTCCTCCTGCTTCAGCCGCCTGAGTGCTGGGATTACAGATGTGGACTACACATAGAGATTTTTTTTTTACCTTTTCTTTTTGAGACAGGGTCTCACTATGCAGTTCAGGCTGGCCTTGAGCTCACTTTGCAGATCGAACTGGTCTCGAATTCACAAGGAACCTCCTGCCTCAGCCTCCTGAGTGCTGGGATTACAGGGGTGTACCACCATGCCTGGCTACATAGAGATTTTTAATAGGCACTTTGAAAACTAAAAATAGGAACATATCATGATGCTTTTACCTTTATTTTCATTAATTTGAAGGCTATGTACTGTGTATTTTATTTTGTTATTGGCTATCTTTGAGAGTTTTTATATTAACTTTGTTAGTACACTTTTGATATACATAACGATCACATTTATCATAGTGAATTCATACCTGTACATAATATATCTTGATTCTTCATTTTTTTCTACTTTGAGAGTTTTTAAAATAAAAAAACTATTATGGCCTAAATATCAAGAAAGAAAGGCAATTGTTTGAATCCTCTCACATAAAATGAAGAATTTAAAAACATTTTTCTATCCTAATCACCACAATTTCTGGGTTTTGTAACATAGCTATAAATTTTTGATTAAGATTTTGATAACTAAATTGTTTTTTTTTATGTATATGTCTTCTTTTTAAAATTTTTTTGAGATTTGTTTTTGGTATTGTAAATAAAAATTAACTTTTTTTTGATTAAGTGTACCAGTTGTTACAGTCTGACTTTGACACCGACAGGTAAACAAACAAAACTGTATTTTTGAGTTTTTAACTTCAATTTCTTTCTTATTCAAATGCAGTATACCTTTTAAAATAAGGGCAGAAGGTCAGTATATTTTTAGAATCCTTACAAATCTGCAAATATTTTTATGTTGATTTCATACTGCAAGAAGACCAACTTGCATGTGATGAAAGTCTTATGTTATAATATTCTCCATCAAAACCCTGCCAATATTTTGTCTTTATCATTAGTGTCACCAAGAAAAACACTTTTTAAAAAATGCCTGTTTTTTAAAAAAAAATTTTAAACATAATCCCATATGCTTGTTTTTCCTTTTCCTTGCAGTCCTTGTAAATCAAGTATTTGTCAGAATGTAATTTCATTTCTTGTAAGAATGTGGTGAAACTTACTGAGTTGAATTTTTCCATATTTTTTAGTCTAAGGAAAAAAATTCTACATCTATGTCTGATTCCTGCCCTTGTTCTATCATTCTGCATTCCTCACTAAGTTCACCAAGTGATGTCTTAGTGGGTTCTCTGTCCTAAACACTTCTGATGATCCTTATTCTGATCATTCTTCCTTTCTTTATTCTTTTACACTCTATGTTCCTGAGAGTTCCTTAATCTTGTCCTGATTGCTAATTTGATTTTCTGAATTCTCAATTTTGTTTTTGCCTCACAATGGTTGTGATTTGGGGTTCTGTAATTTCATTTTTAGTTTTTTGTTTTTTAAATTTTGAAATAGGGCATGAAGTGAAGTCAGCAAGTTGTCCAAGTCAGGCTTGAACTTGAAATCCTGCCTCAGCCTCTCAGAGTTGGGATTACAGCCCTGCATCACCAGCCCCTGGATACAGGCATACCCGCTCTCATTTTTTCTTGAATGCTTTCGCTATCTTATGCATTTTCCCTTTCGTCATATTTTGCCTTCTTCATCTTTTTCTGTCTTGTTGAGGTAGACAGCTTGTAAAATCCCCCGTTGATAGCTTGTTTCATAGGCATTTTTGTCTCTGTTTCTCTAGTGCTCGCCTATCTATCCCAGGGGAAGAGGAATCTGTGTTAACCTAGATTCGGAGCTTTAGCAACCAGGGCAGAAACAGACTAACAAAGGCAAGTCTTACCCATCTCATGGCAAACCAGAAACCACTGGGTAAATAGGATTGCATTTTCCTTCCAAATCCTGGTTCCATAGCCTGGAGTGTAACCCAATTATAGAGCAGTAGCACATGTTCCTCTCACATTTTCACCTCTATTTTATTTTTGTAAATTAGGGAGTTTCATCAGAGGTCCAATAAGCTGAAGTCATTTTTGTTCTCTATGAAAGTAACTTCCTGCAGACTCATTTCTCCATGGCTCTGAAATTTTATTAAGTGACTAGAGTTTTCCATCAACACTACAGGTTGAATTCCACTATCTAATGGGGCACTTCACTGTAGCCCTCACTAGTGCCAAGGGTACCTTTTCTATCATGTTTTGACAAGTCAGTGGTCAGAAATAAAGCTTAGTGCCTCCTTACCTGGAAGAATTTCTGTTGTGTTCAGAGAGGGCAAAACTCCAAGGCCAGGATGAGGAGACATGCAGGCAATGTGCTGGTCTTCAAATTGGGATCCCACTTCTTGGTTTTGAGTTTATAGGTAGCTTGGTCTCCCAGTAACTGGAATTCTATGCTGTGATTGACACCTCCACATGATGTGAACACTGCTAATTTGATAACAAGAACGTGTGTGTTATGGTTTAGAGCTAAAATAGATTCCCCCCACCCAATCTCATGTGTTTAGAGGTGCAGCTTTTGGAAGGAGATTGAATCATGATTCTCCAATACTCATCAGTGGATTCATTCATTGATGAACTCATAGCTAAATATGTTATTAGGAGGTGGGCCCTGGGGGTGTGACCTAGAAGGGTATTTTCTTGTCCCCAACTTCTCTCATCCCTATCTGCTTTCTGGCTGCCTCGGAGTGAACATGTTTCCTCTGCCATGCCCTTCTACCATGCCATTTTTGCCATGGAGCTGGCCAGCCATGGACTAAACTGCTGGAAACTGTGATCCAAATATACCTGTCTTTAAATTGTGGGTGTTGGATATTTTGTCTCAGCAACAGGAAAATGACTAATACACTATTCAAGAGCTTTTGAGTGAGGGAATTAAAAATAGTTTTGCCTACCAGCTCACAGCTATCTTCCAGAGCTGAGAAAGTGAAGAAATAAAGCAATTTATGTATAGGAACCACGAGAGCTGGGTACAGAGAAAAAGGAGAGATCAAGATTCATTTGAACACCATGTGCACATAAATCAGTATTCATGAAGTTAATGTCTATTCTGGAAACAAGTAAGTTCTGACCTCTAGAATCAGGGGGTTGGCAAGCACTCTCCAACTTGTCTGGATAAGGAGAAGCAGGAGGTAAGTGACATGCCCATCCCCATGTGCAGTGAGCCAGGTGGCAGTGTGAATCTCGTCCCCACTCAGATTCAGGCTCTGTTCACTGTCTTTCCAAGCACTTTATTCTATTTGCCACATTTTTATCTCTAATCCTGTACCCTGACATTAAGCACTATTGCTTTAATTCCCATTTTATTCTTTATTTTTTACAAATCGAATTTCCCCAAATGCATAAATCAATACACAACTTTAAAAAGTAATTATTTCTCTCTGTGGCAGTGGTAGTGGCAGTGGCATTAACAGTGGCCCCACTCTGTCCTGACCCAGCTCATTAGCACTCATTCTGGTTAAGAAGGAGAGGATAAGGAGATAGGTCCTGAAGGTGATCAGCAAACAAGGTTTACTTTGTTTTTTGGTTATTAAATGGACTATTCTTTTCTCTCAACAGGCTCTTGGTTTTATTTTTCTAAATTTTTAATGAATTTCATGACAAAATTTTGAAAGTATTTAGCAACTATCAAAGAACACTATGCCTGAATTGCCTTTAAAAAAATCAAAGTTAAGTGTAGTTAGGAGCCAGCTGTAGTCCTACTGATTTTTAAAAGACTAATTACATACAAACATTCAAACAATGAATACTAATTGAGTATTTGCTCATGCCCAGCACTATTCCAGGTACTAGGCATTGATCATTGAACAAAATAGAATTTGTCTTATTGTATTTTAAATGTAAGGTAGTTTTTGCCATAATATTGGACCATACAAAAGTAATAGTGACAAAAAATATATAGAGATGTAGTCTGAATTTTTAAACTTTTCTACCCAGTTCTCATCTGCAAAATTCATTTTTTGGTTGTTTGGTTATTTGTGGTGCTGGGGATTGAACTTAGGGCCTCCTGCATGCTAAGCATACCCTACCTACCACTGCACTACAATCCCAGCAAAGGCTAGTTTATTTTGGTGCTTTGACCACCCAGAATAAATAAGGATGAAGGACACTCATTTAAATTCTGGCTGGGGGAGACTCAGGCCCTGAGCCAGGGTAAGAGGAATGCAGCTTTTTCAATCACAAAATACTTCCTTGGTGCCGCCAAATCTGATCTCAGTTGTGCAGATACTGAATCCTGCTAAGGAATTGATACAGGTGCCACACTTGTTCTGGCTTGAGCTGGGCTGTCTGTCTGAGCTGGGCCATCTTCATGTGGCATCTTTGTCCTCTGAATCTTTGGTGGCTCAGTGGGAAGCTGGGTGAGGCCAAGTAAGGCCAAGGCAGAACCTGGTATTTAAATGGCAGATGGAATCAGCAACACTCTTTCTGAGAGCCAGATTTTCAAAAGCCTGTTTCTTCTGGCCACCAGTGAAATGATTTAATCTTTGAAATTCTACAATCTCACATTATGTGATGAAAATCTAGCTTTATCTCTGACCTGAGGCAGTACAGATATTTGGAAATAAAACAAACAAATAAACAAACAACCCAGAAAATTTTGGTTTTATGCATTTCTGCTGGAAAGATGGGATAATCATGTTCCCTTCAACAAGGTGCGTGTGTATATGTATTTAACTGAGATACACCCTGTGTCTTGTGGTTGGGGGTGGTGATCTTGTAGGTATAAGGATCAATGAGGAAAACAGCCAGGGACTCCTCACTGGGACCCTGGCAGAAGCTTGTGCTGTGCCCTGCTAGCTATATGAATAAAATGGTGACTTACCCTTGAACTTATGTATAAGTGCTCAAGGATGCTACCAGAAATATTTGGGAATGAGGAGTTCTTATTAGGAAGCAAATCTTCTGTGAGTTGGTGAATTTTCCTCTGTGCATGAAATTTGGACTTTAATGCAACCCATTTTTTTAGGTCAAAATCCTTGTGAGACTAAAATAATTCAAGGTGTTTCTGTGAATTAAATGTTCTAGATGCCCACCTTTCACATTTTTTTTTTAGCTGACGTATTCCTTTTGGAAGCAGAGGCTGCTTATTTAAAACAGGTAGAAGTAGGGTTTCTCTGGTGATTGAAGAGGTGGAGAATCTGGAGCACATCCTGCAAAGCTCTTCTCTTTACAAGGGTGCTCACAGGACTCAGTCTGAAACAATTGGTTTAGAGATATTCTAGGTGAGTTACCTGGATACTGTGAACATGCTGTGATACATTTAGTCTTTGACTACTCTGCCTGATCCCAATGTTAAAATTTGTTCATTTCATCTCAATTTTATGACCTATTGATAGCCTTATCAGTCTCTTAAAGATCTGTCAATCTGCATTGTTGGCTTCATGCAAAAGAGAAAAATACTATCAGTTTAATCTCTGATGAGATGGTGAGAATTGCTATTTTATAGTCTGTAATTTGCTGCCATCTTCACTTTGGGGCTCTGAGTTTTCAAGGCAAATGCATGCAAGGTCAAAGTTTTATCTGAGATGAGGTGGTCTTAGTGATATACAGTGTATACATAGGCTTATGGTTACCGCTTATGGTGTGGTATACTGAGCAGTTTGCTAGGAGGGTAGATTTTATGTCCATTGATCTTATTAGATAGATGGATGAATAGATAGATTTTATAGATAAATAGACAAATGGGGGAGGAGGAAGCCTATGGAGGTGACAGATAAATTTACAGCATTTATTGTGGTTATACATTCCTAGAGGTATATACATCTTCAAATTCATCAAATTATATATATATTAAATATGTACATATTTTTATATATCCTTAAAAATGTGCTCTATCTGTAGGGAACATAATCCACTCATGTAAGATCCACCATTAAAATGTCATATTCATGGGAAATGAAATTTGTGGAATTGATTAGAGATTGGGATAGTTTCACTTGGTTCTTTTCATTTCATTTATTTCACAGCATTTATTTCATTGATGATTTTATAGATAGAGTTTTATTTGATAAATAGCTTGGGCTTGCTAACAGAGTCTTAGATGCTGGAGATCGCTTCTCTTTTCTTTCTTTCTTTCTTTCTTTCTTTCTTTCTTTCTTTCTTTCTTTCTTTCTATTCTTACTCTTTCTTCCTTCCAACAACTGTAATTCATATAGCACATAGTTTGCCCATGTAAAGTACTGTAACACAGCTCTATAATTTTCGGTGCATTCACAGTCATGCAGCCATCAACACAGTCCATTTAGAACCCTTTCTTCACTTCAAAAAAGTCACACCTTATAGCTAATGTTCTTTTATAATTTACATACCCCAAAACAGCCAGTAATATTCACAGATTTGCCTATTCTGGACATTTCATATGAAAAGAAGCATATGATATAGGGTTTTTGTGTGTGTGTATGTGATGACTTCTTTCACTTAGTATCATGTTTATTCATCTAGTAGCTTGTCTTAGTACTTCTTACCTTTTTGCTGCCAAATAATATTCCATCATATGAATATACTGCATTTAATCTCTTATAATGGCTATTGGATATTTGGAATTATTTCTCCTTTGACTATGATAGTAATGCTGCTATGAATATTTGTATACAAGCTTTCATATGAATGCATTTTTTCATTTCTATTGGGTATATGTGGGAATAGAATTGCTGAGGCAAACATCAGTTTTTCTTTTTAACCATTTAAAGATTTTTTTAGTATGTTTTCCAAAGTGGCTGCTCCATCTTCCAGTCACACTAGTGGAGTGTGAGGGTTCTGACACCTCTACTCCTCACTAACATTGCTACCATCTGACTTCTGGTGCAGAGAGGTACCATGCGGAAGTTTTGTGTGCAGTTCTCTAATGATGACTGCTGCTTAGTATCCTATCACTTGCTCATTGAACATTTGTCTATCTTCAGTGGTGCGTCTATTCAGATTATTTGCCCATTTTTAGATTGTGTTATTTATCCCTTGCTATTACTTAGTTTAAGTGTTCTTCATATATTCTAGATATGGAGTCCCCACCAGATTTGCAAATATTTTCTCCCATTCCATAAGTTTTCTTCATTTTCTTGATAGCATACTTTGAAGCATAAATGTTTTTAACTTTGAAAAAGGCCAATTTATCTATATTTTTATTTTGTTGCTTATGATTTTTGTGTCATTTAGTAAGAATCATTTGCCAAAATCTAAGGTCACTAAGATTATTCCCATGTTTTCTGGTAAGAGGTTCATAGTTTTGTCTCCTACATTTAGGCTTTTAATTCATCTCAAGCTTATGTTTAGCTATGGTTCTTATTTTAGTTATTTCTCTCTTTTCACTTTCTGGTTTTGAGAGGGGAAAGAATCAAATTTGTTTAAGACAAGTTGGTTGAATAACATGGAAATATTAATAATGTGACTATTGGTGTGTTGAACAAGGGGGAATTTTAGATAGCTAATTTGGTTAATTTTGTGTTTTTATTACATATTATGTGATATACAAAATGCCTCCTGGATAATACTGTGGTCAAACAATATTCAGAATTCTACCTCCACTCCCTTCTCACAAATGAACAATTCTTCTGTTTTTCTTATGAATATTCATTCTTTGTTTCCATCCTGGCTATACAAGCCATTTCTGTGTTGCTTACATAACCCAGCTTTTGTTCTTCATTTTTTAATAAAATCAGCTTCCTCTACAGACACACAGTTACACACACACACACACACACACACACACACTTCACTACTTCTTTCCAATATGCTCATGTGTTTGCCGGCACAGATGTCCCTGCAATTCCCCTTTTTTGTCGTCCACCTTTCAAGTTATATACACATACACATCTGAGCATCCTCAGTTATTTTCACAGGCACATTTTAGCATGAGGGCAATCTGGTTAAATTTTTTTAAGTCACAATGAAAAGTAAGGAGATAACACACTGCTAAGTCATTCATTTGTGTTTTAGTATAAAAATGTAAGATTTAGCCACAGAGTAAGCATAATGCATAATTACCACATTGGGATGCTAAACACAGGCACTACATTCACTCTGTGCATACAGACAGATCTGGTTCACTCTAGAAATGCAGGTTTTGCATTTTTCCCAGCAAAAAAATGAGTGGGTGTAGAAGGAGACTGGCATTCCAATGATTATTTCTAGAATACTAATGCCCACCAGAGGCAGTAGCAATGTCACACTGACCAGTCCCTTCTGCAATCTTTAGAAAGGAAGATTTTTTTTTAACCTCCTGAGTGACTTTTATGGAAGTGGTCCAACAGGTGCTTTTGGTAGGCAGAAAATAATGCTTCTTCACCTCTTTGGGAAGAAACATTGTCAGAGCGAACAGGGAGAATCAAAGCTGTCCTCATGCAATAATTGGAGAACAGTTAATCATTGGATCATGTGATCAAGGGCCTTAGGAATACAGAGGAGCAAAGTCAGAGAGTTTTGGTGGTGGGGGTGGAAGGAAGTCTACAATTCTTCATGGTGAATGTGGGCCAACGTTGGACTGCAGAGAATGAAAACAAGAAAAAGAAGAGAAAAAGGGAGGGTCTACCATGTGAGAGGGAAGAAGGACAGAAACTGAGCCTAATGTAGCAGTCACAAAGGACCATGTATTGGGCAGAGGCCTTGCTAGGATACCACTTAGAGCATTTTACAACTCATCGTTCTGAGTTTTGTGACTAGTTCATGGTTTCATAGCTTCTCAGGAGTAGCGTGTAGAGTTTGGATCAGAAGTTCTGAAACTTTTCCCCATTAATGCACCTTAGAGATACTATCCTACAGACATAGGAACTGGAGGAATAATCAGTTCTGTATGCAATAGCTCCAACTCCAACTTCTTGCTTCCCCTCTGACCTACCAGACAACATTGAAATGAAGAATCACACTTTCAGATCAGTGAGTTCCAAACTTTCTGATCCTTAGTATCATCCCAGGAGTTTAAAACATTGCCTTTTTCTAGTTCCCACTCTAGATCTAAGGAAATTGAATGTCTAGGGATGAGAAGCTTCAATCATTCCTGATTGTCCTCCAGCAACTCACATATTACCTGGATAAAGTAGGCACTAAAAGATATCAGGCAGATGAAGAAACAATTAGAGCATGGTCTAAATCATGTTTTAATCTACTGATTTGATGACTGTGAGTTCCATATTGCCATGGTTTATTTCTTCTGTATTACATCATGGTCAACCTCTCGGGGGAAATGGCTCTTTCTGAGTAATGGAAGTGAGGACTGATGGGCTTTTCCCAGCCAGAAGGCCACGGTGAAACCAAAGAACATTTGAGTGGCACTTGCAGAAAGGTAAGAGTGGCACCTTGTGTCTCCTGGCACCGGGGTGAATATACATACGATGCGGTAGCTGCTTCAGCACCAACACGTCTCCTGGCAGACTGGGCTCTTTTTTATCCTAATCTAAACCATATTGTTAACAACACTCTTGGCTACAGTTAAAGATCAATGCTTTTTTGTCCTCTTTACAGTTGTCCTATAAAGTAGAAAAGTGATGGCTACATTCTTGCTGATTCCCCCTCCCTCCAAGTGACCCGAATTAACTTCGCTTGCTTAGCAGAGTCCGGTGGCAGATGGAGATAGGTAAGTAAACTTACTTCGTCTTTATCAATTCCATTTTTAATTTGATATAATGTCAAGTTATGGATGTGTTCTGGGTGGACTGTGTTCATCAGGATGATTTGAAACATTGCTTGAGTTGATTGCACACTGAAGTGTTTGATAAAGCGGTTCGATGATTTTTCTATTGTTTCTTTCTCCACATCCATCCTCTTCGGCATAGTACCAAGACAGTTTCTGGATCTCTTAGAGACAGGTGATTGGAAATTTGTGACCATATGATTAGAAATACTTGGCTTCTCCAAGTTTGAGTGCTTCAGTGATAGATGTAATTATTAGTATAATAAAAACAGGAAAAATCTAGGTGAGATTCACCTCTTTTTAGTATCAAAGGATTTGAGATGGTATTTCAGCCTTTGTTCATTTTCCCTTCTGCATTTATTATTCCATTATTATAAAATGCCACTTTGCCTATAAAATACTGTGCCTTACTGTCGAGTTTTATTTGGTTCTAGTCAGTAGCATTTGTGGCTAAACACTCTTGTGTGTGCCAAAAGAATTTTCCAGGTTACAGTGTTTGTTAGTTTTATAAATGCACACATTGTTTTCGAGGTAGTTTGAGAACAAAAAAATCAAAATCAATAAAACCCTCAAAGTCATAATATGCAGAAGACATAAACACAATTGAGCTCAAGTCTGATGGGAACATCCTTTATCATATAAGCTAAAAAATTTTAATTGCTGTTAGAATTGATTTGGGCAGGAGGAGGAAAAAAAGCCAATCATCCATGCTGCTCATGGGATACTTAGTCACCAGAGAGAATAGTAGTGTTCCAAGTGAAAAGTTCCTGAAAAGCTTTGACATGCATGAGATGACGCAGCTTTGCCACATTATCCTGCCCTGCTTCAAGTTCCCGCCCACTGTTTCGATTTCCCTGACCTTCTCCTTATTGTCCATCTTTCAAAACTGTCACCCACATTTCCAGCTGCTGCTCTAGAGGTAAAGCAACAGCCAGCCGGGTGGAAGCACTGATTGTTGTCCTCTCCTCCTCCAGCTTCTTTCTAAATAGAACTCTTCCTTAAATTAATTCTCCCCATATAGCTTGATGGGCAGCAACCAGAAGCGCATCCTTCCTCTTAGTCTTTGGGGTAGGGATAAAATAAAACAATGACAGTCTTGCTATGAGAAGCAGTTTTTATAGCAACCATCTGATAGGAGTCCCAGTTCATTGATGCCATTGAGTTGCTGGTTACTAAATATTCTTATGGCCAAAGTTAAAGTTTTTACTATAATGTACTAGTTGTTTTTGCAAGCCATAAAGTAAGCTTTTATAGGTGGTATTTTCAGTATAACCCTTATATGCATAAGAATAGGCATGAGTTTTTTTAAGAATCAACAATTCTTATACAAGCTCAATTTCAGGTGTTCTGCCTGTAGACAAGACAGCTTATTTTTGCCTCCAAAGACAAAAATGCTTCTGATAAAAGCATAGTAAGTGAACAGATTTTTCTTACTGTAGAGAAGAGGCATTTTTTCATTGAGGCTGTGTTTTTGCTAAAGCCGTCAGGATTGGAAGGGCTAGCTTTATCACAGTTCTGGGCAGCTTCTTGGACCACCCTGCAGACTGTCCCACAATGCCCGCTGTCAGCTTTCAGCAAAGACAACAGATGAGGATGGGTGCTTTATGGCCCACACTGATCTTGAAGTAGTTAATGCATTGTCTCCATGTCACACTTCTGATAGTCAACCAGCTTATTCCCAAAGGCATTAGGGACTGTTCTTTATTTTTGAAATACTGTATTTTAAGTTTCAAATTACTGTATGAATGACAGTAAATACAAAAGAAGGTACTGCTGGAGAAGGAAAATCCCCGTGGGGGGTTTTTACGATTTTGGTTAGTTTACAGTCAAATTTAAGGGCTTTTGATGCAATGTCAGTCAACGTCTCACTGCAAAGCACTACGGTGCGAGAATTCAGTCATAGAAAGCAACATTTCATTTGCTCATTACCAATAGAGTGCTTCAAATCCAATCTTTGGTTTATAGAGTGAGCACCAATAGACATCAAAAGAAAAAAGTAAAGAAATATGGTGGGTGCTGAAGGGAAAGAGAGATGCTGAGAGGACTTTAACATCATGAGAAATAGATCATATGCAAATTAACCAGCCCATGGGCAATTTGCCAGTGGCCTGCTGTGCACTTACCTCACCCTAGGTAGGCCTTCTGGGCAAAAGGGAAAGTGGGGGAAGGGTCAACACCATTTACAGCCCATCACAGCATGAGTAGAAAACACCTTAATGCTGCAGGTAAGTTCAGATGTCGGCAGGCGGCTGGCATCCCTGGCTTACTTTAAAGGCGATTTGCAAAGGTTTTTGTACTAGGTCCAATTGTTTGGATAAAGGTAGAACTAGTGAAAACCTCCTGGCAAGGAGCTTACAATAACTGAATAGATCACCAGGCTGGTTGCCATCTGGGACTAGAGTCCGAGACCCCTGCTTGGCAGGGCCCCTGGGCTGCTCGTCCCATTAGCAGGGCTTTTGCTTCCTCCCAGAACTGGGGGGTTTGCTGTCATTCCAAGGAGTCTCATTTTCCCCTTTTTCACAACAGTTGCATTCAGCCTTTAGCACGCCTGCATAGCCACCTAGCCGGCTCACTCCAGTTCTCCATGCATCTTATAGGATGTGATTTAATGTGGACGTTCATTTTTGTCTCAGTAGAATGGGTTTCCTGCATGAATCACCTTGACTGTGGTTTTATCCTGGGGCACTTAGCCATGATACAAATGATCTTTAGAGGCATGAGATAAATCTCCTGCCTCATTGATTCACCATTCATTGTACAAACCAAAAAAGCTTAGGCTTACTTAGCTATCTATTTCCAGTGTTGCCAACAGGGCTTTTGGTGTGGTTGACAGCTGAAGATAAATGGGTACTATCCAGGCTGTCTGTGAAGCAGTTTGTGTAAGAGTTCCTTGTCTTTCCTGTACCTTTGTTTTTCTCCACAAACTCTGTCAGCAGATCTTTTTCCACCTCTGAGTTAATGCTACAAATGTAGCACTCTCTTCAAAGTTTCAACTCTTCTCCAAGCACTACCTTGCACAGACTCCGCTGTGTGGTGCCTGGGGACAAGCATCCTTCATTTGGCACCTATCTGGTGAGTCTGTACTGAAGTGAGTTCTGGGAACTTTCAGGGTGAACCTCATCAATGAGGCCCGAGTAACTGAGTCCTCTGTTTCCTTCTACTCCTGGAGAGTGGGGGGAATGTGAAGATTGCATTTCAGGTCTAGGGCTATTTTTCCTTGTCCCTCCCCCAGTGGTTCAATTCAGTGTCTTCTTTCAGGAATGGTTCCTGGTTGCTCATGGTGGTTTGCAGAGATCAGAATTCTCAGGCAGCTGCATGGGCCTCTGCCTGGCCACAAGGCACTGTGCACTGGCGTCTGCTCTGCACCCGCCTTACTCTGCAGCACAGGTTACTTTGCTTTTCTGTCTATTGCATGTTCCTTTTCTGGAACCCAGCATTCCTGTGATTGGTCCCTCCTAGGATTTGTCACTGACAGCTCTCAGTAAGTATCCACAGTGGCAGGCACATAGGAGCTCAGCTAATTCCTTCCCACCTGCTGAAGGTCTGACCTTGCCATCAGGCAAGTTTTTCTTGTTCAGGGGATTTATTGTCACCAGACACATCTGGGATTCTTCAACAGGTTGACTTTCATTTTAATGAGGCTCTTCAGAGGCCCTCACATTCCTAGAGGAAGGCAAAATGTTGGATTTCTGTCCCAGGTTTATGAATGTGGTCCACTGTTCCTTGTATAGTAATAAAGAGTGCCCATCTTTCCCAAGTGCTTCTTCAAATTGATGGTAAACTCTCCAACAAGAAACTTGATCCTAGTTACCAAATGCAAAAACTAGACATTCAGTTTTCAGAGTGAGATGACATTTGACAATAGTTTAAAACTTTTGGTTTTTAAATAATTACGACCCAAGAAAAATTGCAAAAAATAGTAGAGTCCCACATCCTTATCACTCAGCTTTCCTCAATGATAGACGACATCTTTTTAAACATAGTATCAGGCAATTGATAACATTTTTATGATAAGGAAGAAGAGACATAAAAAAGCCAGACGTATACTTAAGATATGAAATTCTGGTCTGCTGTTTGCTTTAAGAATGGTTATAGCTGGGTGTGGTAGTGCACGCCTGTATTCTCAGCACTCGGGAGGCTGAGACAGGAGGATCATTGTGAGTTTGAGACCAGCCTGGGCTACAAAATGAACTCAAGGCCAGCCTGAATGGCATAGTGAGACCCTGTCTCAAAAAGACAAGGATTGGGGATCTAGCTCAGCGACCTAAGCGCCTACCTGGCAAGTGCAAGGTAGTTCGATCCCCAGTGCTGAAAAAAACCAAAAAAGAATGGTTATGAATGATCATAAAGTATACATGTTTTGTACTTTACAAAAAAGAAGTCACAGTATATGCTACTCAAAGCTATGGTGAATGTCATTCTCACACAGCTAAGATTCTTTACAAAAACATATGTAAGATTCAGGAAAAGGGACTTTAAAAAATATGGCCAATCCTAGTTACCTTAGATTGGTGTTCATGGTTATTGGGGACACTGCTGGTATCTCTTTGTAGGAATCAATCTCCTAGATATTTTGAACATTATATTGATGGAATCAAGCTTAGGAAGAATGAAAAAACAGTCTTGTTAATGACTGTGTGCCTAGGGTTTTTTTCAAGCAAAAATTTGGTTGACATTTATTTATTCCACAGGAGTTAGGTTGGGATATAAACTCAAATGGTCAAGTTTAAGTCCCAGCCTTGTCCCTTTCCAGAATGTTGTCTTTGAATAAATTATTTGACTGTTGTATGGCTAAATTTTCTTATTTATAACATGGAGACAACAATGACTTCTGAGAAGTACATATCAACTGGTTAGGAACTCTTAGCATGTAGTAAATACTCAATAAATGTTAGCTAATATTATGAATAACTATTTCTGACACAGTGTCTGGGAAATAGTTGTTATTCCATTTCATTTTTTGGGTGTATTTTCAATGCTGATCGAGATAATTTTTAAAATATCTCCTAGCCCTGTGGTATGAAAAGTAATTTGGCATAGAATGATGGCTAATTATACTTGGAGAGTCATTTTTACTTTCATTGCAGTTATTATTTTGAAATAGTAATTGCTCAGCCTCCCACAGTACATTATAAATCAGTGTGCACCTTTCTGATTGTTTACTGTTTGTGAATAAATTACTTGTAACAAAGAAGTCTAGAATTGGATCAAAAACACTTGAAAGATGTTAAAGTCTAAAATTAATATAACCTAGGCTCCCATAACCAGACTTAATATTGCTAGTTTCATTGTTACCTATACACTAATTTCTTTAAAAAAATAACAGAAGCCATGGGAGTAGCTTGTAATAAATAGTCATGCTTATATATGTAATGGAAGATTAATTGGTTTGGGAAAAATTTTATTTGTTGTAAAAAGTAGATCTGTTACCATGGTTGCTTGTGTCTTGCTTATAACTGTACGTTGTCATTTCCTAGCAGTTAAGGACTGGTTTTGTAACCAGTAGCAATTTAACCCTTTTCAACACCATTTCTAGGTTAGCTAGTAATTAATTAATAAATCACTGAAAATTGCATATAAATAATTTCAGGCTTAGAAATTGCAGTGGATGGAATAGCTGATGATTCCCCCCAAACATGCCTATGCCTCTTTACAAACAGAATATTACACTTTCAATTTTGATGGTGTAAATCAGTAGACCTTTTAAAAAATGACTTGTCTCTCTCTCTCTCTGCTGAAGAGTTATCCGCAAATAGCATTGACAAAACTTTACAGGAACCCTAATTACAGCATTTGGAGATTTTCTTGCTGGATAAACAGATAATGCAGAGCTTTGTAAATAGACTACTGTGCTTGGAGATGTTTCCTCGTAAGGCTTAACCTTTAACGGTAACATTTCATGAATGATTCTTTTGCTTCTTATACTGAGATCCAACCCAAATGAATTGCAGCACCTGGGGAGGGGTTTTGTGCTGGTGACACTACAGCTGAACTCCAGGGCTCAAACCCGTCCCTCTGGATCTGGTTGTTAAAGGCAATATGTATCTATACTTTCTTTATGCTCCTTTTTTATTAACAAGTTAAGTGGGGGTGAGGGGGAGCAGGAACACAATCGTTGTTTTAAAATTTCTATAAATCACATTTTCAAAGTACCAGAAATTTCAGAAACTATTGGTTTCCACATTGATGTCAGTGCCTTTGGCCATTCTCAGACAAATAAAAGAAAATGCATGACTGACACCCAGACTTTCTGGAAGGTGCAGATTGACTGTTCAACACAGAGAAAGGACAAAGTTTTCAGAAGGAAATTTAAATTAATATTGGTTTGGTCTCTCTGATATGGAATGACTCTCTGGGCAAGCAAGCAATGGAAAGGAATCATGAAGAGAAATATGAATATATTTGATTTCTTAAGAATGAAGAAATCTCATACATTCGAAACATAAATACAATTAAACGCTGAGCAGGAACAACATTAAACCAGCAGTAGGTGCAATGGATGAAAGTTTTTAAAATTTAGCAAATTTTATAATCAAAGAGTCACTAAATAGTAAGTGATGGGAGCAAATGATTCACACTGAAAAAAAAAAACCCAACTGGTTTAATCGCTTTACACAAAAGCATTGGAAGTAGCAAATATTAAAATGAATTGAAAAACTTGTAGAAGATGTTGTTTTTCTTTTATCAAATCAGCAATAAATCATAATGTTGTCTATACAGTGTACTTTTTGGTGCTGGCCAAAATTCCTGCAGTGCAATTAGCGGGCACAGCCAGGAGGTGGATTGCCTGCTCCACGGCCTGCTTACATGATCCTGTTGTGTTACTGTTCTCTGCCTCAATTTCTCATCTGTAAAATGGTATGAAAGAATACTGCCTTACTTTTCTTGTTACTGAGGCACAATATCCAACACCCACAATTTTAAGGAGGAAAGGTTTATTTTGGCTCACAGTTTGTAAAAGTTTCAGTCTGCAGTTCACTGGCTCCAGGCCAGGGCAGCATGACAAAGGAGAAACAGCTCATGGCATGGCAGCAGGAAGCTGAGAGAGATCAAGGAAGAAAGTACGGAAGGAGATAACCCTTCTGGGCCGCGCCCACAGTAACCTATCCCTTCTGATCAGACTTCACCTCCCAACATCACAGTTAGCTATTAATCCACTGATGAGCATCACTCCCCCTATAACCCAGTCACCTCCCAAAAGCCCCACCTATGAGTCCATGAAACTTTGGGGGGACATCTAGATATAAACCATAACAAGTACCTACTTCATATGCAATGGAAAAGTTAAGTGAGATAGCACATACAAAACATTTAGCATAGTGCCTCAAGTAAATTAAGATGTCAAAGAAACCTCAAAAATAAGAGATAGGTGCTACCATTACTGTGTTATTCACTGCTAACAGACTTTTAATGTATAAACTCTTGTAACATTAGAAGCCCATATAGCAAAACTTAACCTAATGCCTTATTTTAAAAAAAAAACTATCCCTCCCAAAAGTCACAAACATTATGTGCACAAACATTATGTATAAAAGTGGTGCTAATGATAATATTCCAAGTGATTTAAATGTTCAACAATAGAGAAATTGATTTAAATGATTATTGGGGCATATCTGTGATAGAACACAACGTTGCTATTAAAATTATGACTTTTAAAGAGGTTTTAATGACTTGGTGCATACTCAAGAAATAGCATTACATTTAAAAAGTAGCAAATAAAATTTTGTGATCAACATCTCAATTATGTGAACCAAGACATCAATAAAGGACAGAAATATAGAAAATATGAAGGAAACAATAAGCATTTTAGTAGCTGTTATTTCCGAGCAGATTATAGGTATTGAAAAAAATACTTTTATGTGTTTACTTTTTAATAGTGACTATTCCTAACTTTCTTTTTTTTTACAATTTGAATTCAGAAAAGTTTGAGAAGCCAGAGTGTACTATGTCATTTATTCCTTATAATATTTCAAATCTATTTTCAGAGATACTTGAGAAGAATCATGAGTAGATATGCCTATAGGAGACACAAATGAAAATACACTTGTTCCTTGATCTGACTTATCTTTTATATGCTAAGCTCACTCCTGACCCACAAGGGAATCTCTTTGTATCTCTGGTCATTTGATATCTGATCAGCAAGGTTTGTTGTGGCCTATTTTGCTTTGGGCCTGGGACCTTGCCGGAAGACCCCCAGTCAGGTGAGTAGTTAGTCACTCCAGATAAAAACAGTTTCAGCAAACAAACCAGAAGAAACATTATACCATCCATTAAGCAATTTGAAAATTTACTCCAGTCATTTTTTTAATTAAAAAAAATAGTGCTTTTTAAAATTTTGTTCTTTAGAAGAAATGTTTCAGATGAAAAAGCAAAAGCAAGCTTTTCTAATGTGTGTGAGGTCGGGATTGTAGACAATGGGGCTGGGTGAAATATTAAGCCGGGTCTCAGCGAGGGAGTGGGAGTCTGAGGACACAGCCTGGCCAGCTGGGCTGCAGGTCACAGAGAACCCCATTGTTGTTCTTGGAAACTGTTGGCTTTTGTTCCCCGACTCCTCCGTCCTGCCCCACGGAGAGCAGACAAGCAGTGCAGAGCCACTGCACAGGACCCTGGCACCGCTTCTGTTGATGTTTCCACCACGGACTGTCCCGGACAGAGAGGTTCAGCCATAAAAATAACTTGAGGAGAACAGATCCTAGTACAGAAAAGCCTCTTTCCCAAATGCAAGAATGAGCCTTTTCCTCATTTATTCTGTCTCATGTTAAAATACACATTCACATATATACATTGACACACACACACACACACACACACACTCACACACACCATAGCCTCTGTTATCCCTGGGTTCAATTTCCACCCTTACAGTAACCCAAGGTCAATCATGGTTTGAAAATATGAAATAGAAAATTCTAGAAACAATTCATAGATTTTAAATAACTTTTATTATAGTATATATCATTGTTCTCTGTTATTATTGATTGTTATTTTTAGTTGTTTTTTTTGTTAATCTCTAAATGTGCCTAATTTATCAGTTAGATTTTATCATGTTATGTATCTGTAATAGAAAGCATAGTGTATATAGCTGGTGTAGATAATGTGGATAGCCCGTATGGTGGTACATGCCTGTATTTGCAGCTTTTGGGAGGCTGAGGCAAGACGATTGCTATGAGTTAAAGGCCAGCCTGGGCCACAGAGTGAAACTCTCTCAAAAAACCCAACCCCCCCCAACAATTCATAGTTTGGTATTATTCATGGTTTAAGGCATCTTGGAATATGTCCACTACAGAGAAAGAGGGACTACTGTACACATACATAGACATATAATCAGGTAGATAAGCTTTTTTTTGTGTGTGAAGTAAAAGAAAAACTATTATGCTATTAGGACATGAAAAATAAAATACTTAAGCAGATTTATATAGCTTGAGTGGGCCACCAAGCTTTCCTATAAATGCTGTGATGATAGCCACAAGTAAAAATAGATTAGAAAGCTGTTTGAAATAACAGTTCAGCTACCCATGATTCAACCACCTGCCTTTTCACTTTTTGGGAAAACAATCAGGAGTAAGAAAATAATTAAAAGGCTGAGCCAGATGTGAAGTTCCAGGAGCAGTATCCTGCCTGGGGCCCTGTTCTCCTTCCTGCTTTTCGCACTCCGCTCATTTCTAACACGGAAGGCCTCTGCAGACACGGAGTGCAAAGGGCCCTCCCTACTGCTTTGGCATGTGACAGCAGCCTGAAATAACAACTGAAAGTAAGGGAAACATGAGAAAACCATGAGATGTAGGCACAGTCATTGAAAGAGCAACATGCCCTAGTTAATGTCCTGTGGGTACAATCAGCCTTTTGCACCTCACAGGCCGTTGAAAATTCTACCTTCAAACATGGGAGGAGAGTGGCTTTTCAGGCTGATCAAGCTAATGAAATGGTTATACTTCTTCTTTACTCAGTTGGAATTAGAGTGTGGGAAATGAGTTTTAAAATATGGCTCACCTGAAATATTTTAAAACAAGTGAATTTAAAGGAGCAACCTTTGATTGTACCAAAAAACAAAAAATCTGGATTAAAAACCTGAAAGTTTCTTCCTATGTGTTTCTGAGAATGTGCACACACACAACCACACACGTGTACACACGCATGCCATACAGAGATTAGCTGCACGTCAGGAAGATGGATTCCTTTGTCCATCAAACTGGGAGGAAAAATGAAATGCTTTGGATTAAAATTAAAAAGAAGGTTTTTGAAAACAACCCCAGGAAATGAGCAGTACATTTCTTTAAACTCAAGAGATCAATGTAATTACTTCAAAAGACAGATCAATGTGGCTCAGCTTTTGAATATCTAGCATAAATACCACCAGTTCCTCCCAGAAGTGACTCATTTTCACTACACTTTGTAAAATGTATTTTTCCCTTTTTGCAAAGCTGCGACCACTTCTCAAATATTCTATTACATATGAGGTCGATTCTGCCACTCTGAATTGCCTTGGAGTGATAGTAATTTAGCAAAAAACTTATGGAGAGAGTTCCCCCAGTGTAATCTATGATTCCTATTTTATTTTATTTTATTTTACTTTATTTTAAAGAGGACAAAACCAAGGAAAATAAAATAGAATAAAACCAATCAAAACAAACCAGTGTAAGTGATACAGGACTTCAGAACAATACAAAATCAACAATAGTTACCATAATGCCTCTTCTTGTCTTCAAAATAGCTGTAGATACCTTCAGACATAGTATAAATCAGAACAGAACAGAAAAGAACCGATAAAAACAAAACAATGAATGCAATAAAGGACTTCAAAAAAGACAACAGTAAATCCAGTAATAGCTCTTGCTATCTTTGAAATAACTGCTCATGTCAACAGATATAACAAAAGAAAACAGAACAAAACTCAACCCAACAAAACAATGAAAACAATATAGGACTTCAAAACAAGACAATAGGGAATCAACAATGGCTATCATCCTCAGAAGGAGATTCCCTCTAGATGCCACACTGCGCACTGCTATCCTCTGAACACGTGATCAGACCACTGAACCTAGACCTGCAAGATCAGTGACACACCAAAATACCACAAGCACCAAATTGTATTTCACCTCCGTAGCTATCATTGCAGCCTGTTTCTGTGAATTGGCCGGTCACTTGGGGTGGGGGGATTAGCTCTTCTTGTTTGCCAACCCACGCACCAGAACAGACAGGGGACTGGCTGTCCCCCACTGGTGGTAGCTTGTGCATGGCGCTGGTTGGCAGGGAGGGCTTGCTTCTTGGTGAATCCTTGTTCTCTGCTTTTCTAATTTCTGACAGGAATGCTGCTTAATTGATCTCTTCTCATGCCCTCCCTCCTCCTGGCCTCTCTCTTCTCTTTCTTTCTTTCTTTCTTTCTTGGAGTGATCTTAAAAATCTCAGACTATGGCAAGAGGCCTCTAACAAGAAGAGAAAGAATTAAGCCAAATTAATTACAGCAAAATAAGAGGAATTAGGCATAATTTAAGCAGGTAACAGAAAAGAACTGAGCCGGGCTTTTTTCCCCTCCTGGAAAGAGGCCACATCAGCTGCATTTTTTTTGCCAAATAGAAGAACAACATGGCTTCCCCCTCCACTCCTGCTCTTTAAAATACAAGCTCTAGGAAACTGGAAAGCAGTTTTTGAACATCAGGTACTCATCCACCACCGGTTTGCATGAAAAACAAGTCTAATACAGGTTATGCCCCCAACCTCATCCCCACCGTTCTGTAGGCTTTTGCTGCTCACTGTGTAGCCCTGTGGCT
>RJWT010011468.1:0-23282 GCA_004365215.1 Cuniculus paca
TCTTTCTCTCCCTTATGTTTTATTTAGTCTACTTAGGGTGGGTAGCATTCACAGTCTTAATTCTAGTGTCCTTGATCATAGCATTGCAGTATGAATCAATCCCAGCATCACATACTCTAAGTCCACCCACCACTGAACAAATCCCACCTATGACTGCATGAGGATTTGGTGGGATACCTAAGCACAATCCATGACATCATGTATCAATAAGTGTGCACTGGTTAAGATTTTGTAAAGGAACAGAGTTTATAGGAGAAATATGTAATTCAGGGGAAATTATTACATAGGTTGATACAGTTATGGGCAGGATAATCCACAATGGCTGCCTGCATGACAGAAAGCGAGAAGATCCAGTAGCTGCTTAGTTTAAGAAAGTGAAAGCCACTCAAGAAAGAGTCACAGATGCAGTGCCAGTGTGAGTCTCAAAGCCTAGAACAGTGATGGTGAACCTTTTAGAGATGATTGCCCAAACTGCAACCCAAAATTCACTAATTTATCACAAAGTGCCAACAATGCAAGAGTCTGAATATTGAGATTTTAATTTAGAAAAAGGAACTCATATATTAACATCTTTTGTCTTAATATAAAAACAAATAACACACATGCCATAGGTTTACCATCAGTAGCATAGAAGGTCCTTGAAGTGTTAGTTGTGTGAGTTTGTTTGAAAGACTGAAGAAACTAGAATCTAACATCCACAGGCAATGGGAGTAGCAAAAGAAACACTCCCTCAAACTGAGTAGATATTTTAAAATGTAACCTGACTTTTTTCTTCTTCCTTTTTCATTCCCTCTAGGCTGCAGTCTATTGGAAAGTGTCACGCAAAGCAGGACAGGTTTATCCCACTTGGTTTCTTTGAACTACATACCAATAATTACTAGAACCCTCCCCCACCACCAAGACACCTCAGAAATAAGTTTCACTAATCTACTAGACATATGTTAATCCAGTCAAACTGACAAACATCAATAGTGGTGTAATCTACCACTTCCCAATTTAACAACCAAATGCATCTCATCAAACCATACTTAATTTCCAAATAAAGACAATAAGAAGCTCATAATTCCAACTAGCATGAGGCAGAGAGCATGAATGCAAGCAAAAATGTACTTTCCTACAATCTCAGAAGTTCCAATGTTGCTCAAGTTGAAGTCTCCTCTGAGAATCAAGATAATTTCTCAGCTATGAACCCTTGTAAAAAAAAAGATCAAAAACAAGTAACATTGCTCTCAGGTACAATGGCACGTGGTAAATACTATCATCCCTAGAAATGAAAAATGGGGAATAGAAAAGAATAAAACCAAAGCAATTCTAAAATCCCTGATAGCAAGTACTGCATCCTGTAAATTGATGTCCATCTCCTAGAAATATGACAGTAAAATGTGAGCTCTAAAGGCTTGAACAGTCCTATTTTAATGGTCTTGACATTTGGGCCCCACATGACTTCTTCCTTGGGCTGTTTCTGCTCTCTATAACTTTACTTGGAAGATGATCCATGTATCTCCAACTTTTTGGGATTTTCAGTGAAGCTTTGGCCTCACTCTCACAGTTTCTCACATCAGTCTCTCTCAGGGATTCTCAGCAGTGATGATGACAAACCTGTCACACAGGCCCTGATACCTGTAGGTTTCCCTTTGAAATGTAGGAACGAGTCTCCATAGCACCACAAGTCTTGCATTCTGCATGTCTAAGAAACTAGTATCACCTGGAAGATATCAAGGTTTTCCACCAGTATGAACTGTAGCTAGGCTATCTGAGACCATCGCTGCCATGGTCTGAGTGCCTAGATGGCTGAACACAGTAAAATAATATGTGGGGGACCAATTCCTTAGGTGATTCTTCTTGAACAGGAAGCCCAGAGATTCTCTTATCAAATGAAAGACCAATATTGTACTTTGATCCACTGAGCCTGTGATGTTTGGGTCTTACTGAATTCTGAGATGCTTCTTCTTCTCCCCATTCAAAATACTTAAAACTAAGTATTTTTATTGGTACTGATCACTGCAGCAACCATATTTCCTTTGTCCTTTATACATGCTTCTTCCTGGGGTAAAATTAAGTATCTAAAGTTTTCTACTCTGCTCTTTTGTTGCTAACTCTCATCATACATCTGGCTAAAAGCAGGTAGGGGTACCCATACTACAGCCTGAATGTTGAGTTGCCTTGAAATTTCCTTTGCCTGATCAATTAATCCACTTTCCTTAAACTCATGCTAATGCAAATCTCAGGACGAAGCTAAAATGTAGAATTATTTTTTGTTTTCACCAAGGTATAACATGTATGGCCTCTAGTACAATTCTCAGGAGTCCCCAAGACCATCTAAAAATGTCATCAGTTTGATCTTACTTTTCATATACCTATCAGCATTCTGGATTTTTAAGCTTCTATCTGAGTCATGCATCAATTTCTGTACAGCATTCAGGGATTTTACTTGTCTAACTTCTTTAAAATTTCCCAAACTTTTTCTGCAAACCATTTCCAAATATTCCTGAACTAAATGATCAAGTACTGTCACAGTAATGGCTATGCTTCCTGTAATAATTTTCTCAGTTCATCAGCTTTCCCATTACTTAGACAAAATACCCAACATCCACCATTTAAATAAGAAGTGGTATACTTTTATTCACAGTTTCATTGGTTCCTGTCCATGATCAGCTGTCTTCAAATCAAAGTCATTTTAATGGAAAGGTGTGGAGGAGGATGACAGCTGTTCCGTTCATGGCAGCTGGGAAGTAGAGCATGCGGGAAAAATCAGGAAGAGATGGGCTATGACCAGATATAGGCCCCAAGATCAGGATCTTATAACCCACCCAACACACACAGCAATGTGTACTGCTAATTTGCTAGGCGTCTTTTAACTCAGTCAGGTTGACAATCATAATTAAGGATCACAGGTTTCTTCTTTAATTGCCTGGTAAGTATCCTCATTCACAAGGAAATACAACATTAAACAGAAAAAAAACAAAACCTCAAAACACAAAAAACAACATGGCAGGTCAAAAGAAAAACCACCTTAGAAAAGTACATAAAAGATTACATTTTAGTACATTTAAAAGCATTTTCCCTATGTTTTGAACAGGGCATTTAATGTTTTTATTTTTCAGTGAACCATCAAATGATACAGCCAACGTGGTTATCAAGTGTACTTTTTTTTGACCTCATATTTATTGCTTTCTAAATATATCTTCACAGCTTTCCAAAGTTCAACTTTTACTCTAGATTGTGATCTATATGTATAATGAATACACACATTGCAGTGACAAACAAACATAAATATGGCTGCTCAGTGTACCTGAGTTTTTACATGTCACTAGAAATAGTTTATTTCTCAGAGAAAAATTCCCTGATAAAAGGCTCAATTGTCTTTGTTGAGTTTGTTTGCTTGCTACTATTTCAACCACATGAATCTTGGATGTGGAATTAAAAAAGAAAACATTTTCCATGTAAAACTAGAGTGATTTTAAAAATAATGAATATAATAAAGGAATATTCAGGTTAACTAAGTTTTAGGTTCAATAGGAATTCTGAAAGCACAAATGTAAAATTAAATGCATAATTTAAAATGATAATAAACTACATGAGGTTATAAAATAAACCTAATGCTTTCTAAAAGATATCAGAAAATTAGACTGATTATAAATAAGTTGGTGCATTTATCAGGAAATTATACCTCAAAACCCTGAGGGTCAGTTAGTGTTAGACATCAGTCTCCTAATACACACTAAAACTAAATGAACTTATTTAAATATAATTTATCTATTTGCTCTAGAAAATATGAAGGTGCAAGCCAATACACTTCTTCACTGTTTTTAGATTATCTCTATAAACCAGTAGATCCAGTCAAACCTAACTCATCTGAGAAAATCACTTTCATATTAGGACAATAATTTTCTTTCCTAGAAAGTACAGCTTGCTTATAAGGCAAAAGTTTCCTCATCAAAATTCACTTTAGATCCTTATTCTATTGTGCATTCTTATCCTAAATCATAATGCCATGGATTTTCCCAATTCAAAAACCACCTTGAAATACAATGAAATGCTACAATTTTCATATTCAAAGTCCTTCTGTGTCTGATGCATTATGTTTGGTCCTCATGGTGGCTCTATTTGGTGGTGGAACAAACTTGGGGAGGTGGTTCTACTGGGGCTCCTGAGGTTATTAGTGGAATTTATGGGACGCTGGCCCATCTTCCTTCCTCTTTGTTCTCAGGCCCATGTTGTACGCAGTTCGCTTCTCCCACATGACCCTTCTTTGATAATATTGCTTTATCACAGGCCGAAAGTGATATGGCTACTCAATCATGAACTAGAAACATTAAAACTATGAGTCAAAGTGAAACCACTTTCTTAAAAAAAAAAGTAATCAGCTATTTCTTTATCATTATGGAAAAACTAACAATCACCTTAAAAAAATTGCTTGAAATAATTGATACTCAGAAATGCCAGCTTATACTTATAAATATTCTTCCTAATTTGTGCTTTTTGCTTGCTACTATGTTTTCAAACTAAAGGTTTTACCATAGAGAATTCATTTTACTCAGTGTGCAATTTATTTTTAGAATACTTCCATGAGGTAGTAAGTCAACCACTTTGGAGGTCCTGTTGCCATCACACCGAACCTCTTCACTGTCATGGTGTAGACCCTTAAGATTGAAGTAGCAAGCTAATTGGGCTTTGTGCTTGAGGACAGAAAGATGGGTTCTATATAACTGTTACTTCCAATTTTTTTCTCTGAAGCTCACAGATATTCACATCTCTTTTGTTGAAAAACTGTAATATGGCAGAAAAAGATATAGATGTAATAAAAATATTTTCCTCGACAGATATTGAAGCTTATGAAAACTTTTTCTCTTCAGAGTGACTAAGAAAATCTGTTCCTGAGCAACATACTTTTTTCAAATAAGCCATTATTTGGAGATTATGAATTCATTATCTCTGCAATTAAGATAACTGTTAGTTTGATGGCTTGAGACATGATGCACAGAAGAAATGTAGCTGATCTTTTTTTAACAAATTCTTAAAATTTCATTTTCATTTAAATTCATTGTTTCTTCAAGTCAGCCTCTTAATCTTTATATTTATTCATTCTATATCTATGATGAGTTTATCTTTCTAAATGTCCTAATTTCACTAACTATAATTCAGAATTGTAGTACATCTCTTGGGGACTTTTAATTTTAAACAAATTCTTTCCTTGTGAGGCATATTAGGATTAAACTGAAGTAAAATTCCTAACATCCAATGGTCAGTCTCTTTATTGTCATGAGAAAGCTTAAACCTAAATGACTGAATTCTCCCTCTACTATTACCTTTCCCAGGTTTAATATCTGCTCTTATCTCGTCTCCGGCCTTATGTTCATATCCTTCTGGGTAGTCGAGTAATGTTTGAAGTTATTCTGCATCTCAACGCTTAAATCCGCTTCAGAACAGGCCATCCTATTATAGCTGAATTTAAAACTTCTGAGCCAAGATCAAACATTAGACATTCCAAGACCTTGACAGATACAAAAAAATTCATAGATAAATTGACATTTGTTCTAGTCACAAGGAAACAAGTAATCCTGACCCATAGTAATAGGTTTACATGTTAGCAGGAGATTCACATGAAAAAAAAAATCAGTAGTCTGAAAAATTTCTCAAGAAACACCTAAATGATGCTGAATTGCCTAGGACCCTAGGAGGGGTTAGGAAAATCTGTAAATTCCAGGTTTCTTTCTACTTTCTTCTTTCTGCTTTTTATAGTTCTTGTTGATTTAGTCCAAAGCTATAGCTCTATTCATGTTATGGTTATCTGTGAGGTTTCAGATGCTATGAGCAGAAAACTGATCAATTAAAAATGCTTTAAAGCTAAGGCTAAGGAATGATTTCACTAAATTAATTTAAAACCAAAATCTTTGATGGATGCATTATCAGTTGTGCCTTTGATCTTCTTAGTGTCCATGTCAGAATTGCTAACCCAGATGAAACTATGTCAGGTATTAAATAGAAAATGATAAGAAATATTTTTAATTATGTAGAAAATTAAAAAATGTATGTAGGAGCAAGAAGGTTATGGCATTTGTAACTATGTGTCTAACTATACATAAAGCATTGTCTTCTAAATATGCATCTGTGTACAGAATAGATGGGTCATAAACTTATTTACATATTTAAATTTCTCCAGACTTTAGGAACCAGGGCTTGTTTTGTCCTTGTATAATGTCCTCTAAAACATACTCCATGATAATGTCAAAGGCATTCATTATTCAATCTAATAAAATATGGAGCACTGTTTTTTTCAGTGTTTAGTTTTTTGTTTGCCTAAATTGTCATATCTAAGTTTATTGACTGTTTTCTATTGTACCCCTTTTTAAGATATGCTTTTTTCTTTTAGTGTAAAGTAATATTGCACAGTATGATAGCATTCCGATGGCAACCTCTGGTTGCTAAAAAATAAGCACTAATTATACCACCATACCCCGCAGTGTATTTTCCCTAAAAAAAATCAAATTTTTGCAAGCTATAGAAATTAAGAAGGCAAATTTTGAGATCATATTTAAAGTTCAAATAATGACACTTAATACCTCCAGGATATTAGCCCTTAATTAATCTCTCTTGCTTCCAGTAGCTGAAATAGTTAAATAGAGTTAAAATATACTTTAGGAGATTTTTAGGACACTTAAAGAAGCTAAAATAAAGAGACCTTAGAAAAGGACTCTCAGAGAGTTAGTATGTAACATGTGTCTTGTTGCCGTTATTATTTATTACACTTTATATGCAGAAATAATTTTTAAATGAAGCTCATATACTGCACCACCAAATTTACCACCAGTTTTCTGTTGGTGATATAGAAAATATCTCAAAGGCACTGCCGCAAAGAATATTTCCTTAAAGACATCCTCTGAAGAAGAGGTCCTTTGGCCTTTTAATACATATTACCTGAATTGGTTGCTTCACGTCTTACATTTGTTATGATATCATAATTAATATTTGCACTTGTCAATTTCCTCTTCATATAACCGCAAGATCTTTTGTTTAATGGCTACGTCCAGGGTTTTCTTTCTGATTTACTGCTTGTGATTACAGGTTACTACAGATGGACTTTATTTTTCTTCCGCTGCCTGTTCTAAGATTCCAGCAGAAGTTTCATCTTTTAAGTGTTATCCACACTTCTTCATGGAAAATGGGAGGAAGAAGTAGAGAAGGAAGGATGGAAAATCAGGTGGTACTTCTTACATTTTTCTCTGAAAACAGGTCACAGCTATTCATATTTAATTGGCTGAAGCAGGTCACATAACTAAGATGATGTCATTAGAGTGAAGAAATAACAAAGAAACCTCTGTCCACCTCACTGCCACCTGCAAGGAAGTCATCCAAATCAGTCATGTAACTCATAGGGCAGCTGGTAGAGCTGTATTTTAGAGGTAGGGAGGTCAAATAACTGGACAATCTTACAATACACTAATCTGAGTGAATTTGCCTTTTATCTCTAACATATATTACTTAATTTAACTCATATAATTTCAAAATATTATTTTCATAGACAACTTTTGCAACTTAAAATCGCTTAATAACAAGTTAATGTTAATTCTGTTCATTTTTAAGTAAGTAGTATAGCTCTTTAAAATTTCATATGATGTATGTTTATAAATTTATTTTCTCTTATAATAATTTTTTTTTTTTTTTGCAGCACCAGGGATTGAACTCACGACCTTGGGCTTGCCAGGCAGGCACTTAGGCCACTGAGCTAGATCCTCGGCCCTGGTGTTTTTGAGACAGGTTCCACTATGCCATTCAGGCTGGCCTTGAGCTCACTTTGTATCCCAGGCTGGTCTTGAACTCACAATGATCCTCCTGTCTCAGCCTCTTGAGTGCTGGAATTACAGGCGTGAGCCACCACGCCCGGCTCTTATACTAATTTGAAAGACATATTACACTGTAACTTCTACATGTAGTATTATTATTTTGTTTCTAAACTATTGATTGATGGAAGTATAAACTATAACAAAACTATTACAATTCCAACTCTTCCAATTACTATCTTGCTTTCTGCCATGAAAATGTGGCATACATACTAATGGCATTCCATTAACTAATGTCCTTAAATAACTCTTTACCCGATATGCAATTTAAAATATACATAGTCTAAATATTATTAAATGTGAGAAAATAGCATATTATTCTGCATTATGTGGGGTGTGGTGACATATGCTCATAATCTCAGCACTCAGGAGGCTGAGGCAGGAGGATTGCCACAAGTTCGAGGCCAACTTGGGTTATCTAGTGAGTTCAAAATCAGCCTGAACTGCATAATGAAACCTTGTCTCAAACACACACACACACACACAAATATATATATATATATATATATATATATATATATATGGCATCCTGTCTACTATCACCTTATGTGAGGTCTCTTTCTCTTACCATAAAACACAATCTAAGCCAGCAAAGTTATTTATTGAATTTGGCAATCTGAGTGCTATGGGAATCTGGAGTTCAAGCAATATGATTATGATTCTCTCAACTTTTGCTCCTGGTTTTGTATGTTGAGTTTTTCAAACTTCTTAACTCCTTTTACGGTTACAGATGGGTCCAGTGACACTGGAATATACAAAACATCTTATTAGAAAGAGAGGCACTTTATTTCTACAATTTAAAAAAAAAATCGTGCCATCTGTAATTTAGTGATTTTCAGTTTGAGAAAATCTTGCAATCACAAGAACAATTGGCAACATCTAGAGACATCTGTGCTTCTCACAGCTGGAAAGGGGTGGGTGAATGCTCCTGGCATCTAATGAGAAGAGGCCAAGGATGCCGCTGAACATCCCACAAGTATAGGATACCTCCACAGCCAGGTATGTTTGGCTACAAATATCAATCGCATCACTGTTGCAAAACCCTGATTGGGGAATGGTGCGCTCCTACCTACCTAAAAAGTACCCTGAGGAAAAAGAGGACTGTTTATAGATACAAACCTATCAGCGTTCCTACTGAAGAAGAGATCCAGTTTAATGCTGTTTGATGTGAGAAAGAGGGAGATGCGGTTGCAAAAATTATCAAGATAATTGGGTCAGAAGAAGTGCTGAACACAAATAAAGAAGTATCTACTACAATCCCCTTATGCCACATTGTTATGATGATGTATTCTGTATTTTTATGGTTTAAAAGATTTATGCTCTGCTCTCTAATAACGAATTCTGTAGATTTTTTGAGGGGAGACTAATTTCGTATTTACATAGAATCAATCTTTAAAAAATTCTGCATTTATCACATGCAGTACTTAAGATCATGCCCAAGTAGTTTGTTCAGTAAGAAAACACAGGGGGAAAAAAAATCCTTCTTCTTTTTTTCTCTTTCAGTTTGAACATAGAATTCTTACCAAAATAATATTATATTAGTTATCTATTTCTATACAAGAAATTGCCATAATGCTTTGTAGTTTAAAATAAGGTCCAAGTTTTGTTTGTAAGTTTACAGACAAACTAAGTATTTCTGCTGATTAGGACCAAGTTTCCACTTTATCTAAGCTTCAAATCAATTTCTGCATCCATTGCATTGTGATGTGAGGGCTGGTGCTCCACCAACCAGGTTTTCTTTGCCAGTTAGCTGCCTTTTAGGCTCTGCCAAGTGGGAGGCTGGAGGGCGTCTGGCCATCTGGTAGAAGAAGATTGTTCCCACCTGTTTGCTTCCTGTTCTTCGTAGTCTTGACAGCAACACTTCTTGATCTTGGCAGCAGCAGTTTATTTAACCTGCAGCTTTGTCTTCCTCTTTCATTCAGATAACCAAGGATTCAGCATAAGCTGAGCAGCCCACACCCTCAGAAGTCTAAGTCAGGGATGCCCAGAATCTCCTCCAGTCTTCTAAGAGGTAATAATCTCATCTTCTTCCTTAGTTGTTATCTTTTTTTTTTCAAACAATTGTGATTATATTTTGCTGGGTTTTTCCCCAATAATTATACAAAATGTCTTACTATATATTTCTGCCATTAAAAAATTGCTGTAGTCCTGTATTCTGAACAGCCCCCGTCTCACTACATTTCTTCTTTACCAAACTAACCCCCTGCTACATTTTCCTTCAACAATTCTTAATTTTTCCAAAAATCACCATTGAAGTAACCTCACTTCTCTTCAGGAGAACAAAACTAAAGCTGAGCAGTATCAAAACCATAACAAAAAGACCCCACCAATATTACCTTTCTCTAGGTTTACTAGAAATTGCATTAGAAACAGACTACTGATCAGATATTCTAGATGCTGTCCCTTCATGATTTTCCATATGTTTATGCAGTCACCTATCAATTGCTGATACCAGAGCTAAGGACCAAATATCATCCTGCCAAAGGAATTGAATATGTTGCTACTAGTTTTGCTGCTGCAAGTTATATTTTTTAAGATTATTTTTCACTTTGGAAGTAAACTCCCTTATCTTTCTGATATTTAATTTATGACTTGAATCAGAATGCCTTCACTCAGAATCTTACCAGAGTTTCATCTGAACACTTTCTCAACAGTGCATTTCTCGTTGGGTGTCACACAGGTTTAACTTGCGATACAGAATTCCGATATTTTATTGTGTGGGGAGTTCATAAATATTCACAATGACATTTCTGGTCTGTTGTCAAGTTTAGCCTGAGTGAAGAACTGCACCAAAGTACAGCACTCTTTAAACCTATTCTGGATACTGTTTGACTTGTCTGCTTTTTCTCAAGTCACCACTTCAAAATTGTTTCTACTTTCAGCACTTCTTTTTCTTCTTTGAATTTTCTCAAAGAAGCGAGGTTATGTTTCTAGCCTAGAGGATGTACTCATGGTGTGTTGGTAAATGTTTAACAACACAGTCTCTAGAGGAAAAAGATGAATAAATTTCTGATGTGTGGCATTTGTTGATCGTGGTGTTAACCCTCCCACGAAGACCAATTTGAATCTACCAGTATGAACTCTGAATTGCAATAAAATTGGCCTCATAGGGAAATACAATTGGCTCCAGCACACAACTGTAGGACATAAAATATGCAAATACTCTGTAGTGCAACTTCAAAGCACTCTTCTATCCATTAATCAGAACCAATTCTAGGATAGAAATCTGTCCCTGTACATGACAGCAAATGACTTTCTTCAAACTTGTCGTCAAACATTTGGTTAAGGCACATTTACTGATTTTCTACTCTGTTACAGATAGTTGGTTTCAGCAATGTCTTTAAGAAGTCACATCATTGCCACTACATCCTTAAACCTACAGAAAAAGCATAACATTACTTTGAAACTTTGAATATTTCCAAGTATATTATGTAGTTATACAATAATCCTCATTGTTCAGAAACAAATTGCAATTGTTGTAAAAATATGTTAATTAAACAAAAAAATTGAGAAATTATATGATTTCTTGTATTTTTCTCAAATTTCTTTTGACTTTTATTCATAAATTCTATTCTTTCTCAGCCTTCTACCAAACTTTGTCCATTCTCAGGGTTTCTAAAACCTTTTGTTAAGGACATAGTTTAAGTGCTGATGTGTATGTATTTTTCCCTAATGTTTATAGATCTTGGAATAGTTCCTTTTCTTCCTTCAAAGGCAGGCAAATTCTTGGTTATTTCAAAGCATGATCATGTAATTTATAAATAGTGAGATGGAAATCTTAAAAGATTATAAGGTTGAGAAAAATAGTTCCAAAAAGTAGGTGTCTCCTGGAAAATAAAGGCATTCCCTATTTTGAATAATGGTAATTATAGGAATCTGCTTTCCATTGTCCTGAATGTTGGAGTTTTGCTGTGATTTCAGCCCATTTACAGTGCACTCTAGTGATCTGTCTAATTATTTTAACAGAGAATTTTATTTTTTGCAGTAAATACATTTTTAATGTTTATATGCATTCTTACAGTGAAAAGATTTTTAACTGAGGTTGCAAGTACTAGTGCATAATCATACTTGGTACAACACATTAAATATTGTTTTAAAATTGTTGTGTCAAAATAAAAAAGTAAATTAAATTAAATAGTTGTGTTTCCAAATACAAATGAGGTCTAATAAAACTGATTTGTATTAATGATATCTAGTAGTTTTGAAATGAAATGTCTCCTTCATACAAAGTTCTAAGTGTTATTTTTGCATGTATGTATATTTCTCTATGTATGTGTATGTATCCTCAGTGTACGAATTAAGCATGTGTTAAAATCTGCTTTCAGATGTAGATACTGAAGCAGAGAAAGTCACCTGTGCAAAATCAAATAGCTGGTTAGTAATGAAACTGAGGTTCAGGCTCTATCTGTCTGGTTGTCTTTTGGGGCTCCTAAGAGTAAAACTTTCCTATACCTCCATCTCTGTTAGATAATTATAAGCCAGAAAGTTCAATGTACATGATATACTAAGAATTAAATGGATTTTAGAAATAGTTTGACTTAGAAATATTCAAACCATAAATGTTCTTCGACGTTGTTCTGTAATTTTATGCACTTGTGTTCTTTCACTATTTTCTTCAACTGTGCTTGCTTTTCAAAACCACGCGGTTAAATATTAAGGGATAAAAAAGTTTTCACAGAGTTTATATGAAAGGACCATAACTTTTGTGAGGTAATATTAAAACACTATTTCATTAGTGTTAAATAACTGAATTATTGTATTATTGCTACTCTTTTCCTCAATTAATATTATTCCTTTGCGGCATATGTAAGAGATATGCCCTAAATATACACTGAATGTTTACATAAAAATTATTATTACCATAAAAACACATTTCCATTTATTGCCCTCCAAAATACTCCCTCTTGCTTCCAACACACTTTTCCACCTTCCAAAGCAGTTCTACAAATCCTGTCTCATGAGTGTCTTTATCAGACATGATAAAAAACAGCTAACGCTGCTACTAAGTGCCATCCAATGCAAAGGCGAGCTTGTAAACACGTTCTGATGTGTCTTTATTCACCTTGTTTATATCACATCTGGCACCGTGAGGTTTTTAGTTCTTCCCCAAAGTCAAAACGACCATAAAAATAAACTGTTTGAATTGATTTAGGACCATGAGCCAGACATGACAGTACAACTAAAAACATTCACCAAGAGGATCAGAATGGCTCTAAAAAGTGGCAAGATCAATAGAATGTTTCAGAGTTAGGAGTATTTTGAGGGAAATTTTACTATAACCATTTTTAAAATAATTCAAATATTCTCTGTATTTTTATCACAACTCATATTTTTATATTATGATAGCTAGTTTCCAAAGTTACATTATCAAATAATATTACTACTTCTACATTATTTCATATTTACATCACTTATTTACTGATTAGTGCAGTAATTATAATAGCCATTGCAATCGTTTTCTACCTGAACTGATTATTGCTATGACTTCTACTATTACAATTGAAGCTTTTAGTTACAACTTGACTGTTTTTGTTTTTTATGCACACAATTTCCACGTACATTTTAAAGAATACTCTGGTTTTACTCTGTAAGATATCTTTATTCTACTCACTCTGCATAACTGCTGTAGACTGTACCTTGAGTTATCTAATTAGATCAGAAAAGAATAGAAGAGAAAGATGATCCGAATAAGAAGGTGGCGCGGAATTCACCTGAAAGTTTTAGGAAAGCACTGAATGTCACGTGTGTATGAGAGTGGGTAAGTCCACGGGAAGGCTGCAGACACTTGCTTCCTCCTCTCTCACAGACCTCTGCAAACCTTTTCTGGCTCTGAGGAGAATGACTGTATGTATAAACATCTTCTCTCAGAAGAGAAGGCCTGGAAGAGAGGCTTTTCCTTTGGGAAGGATGTGGTGTCCTTGTCATGACCTTATCCTCCTCAGAGAAAAGACAAAGACTTAAGCAAAGATGAAACCGTCTAGCATTCAAGAATGGCAGGGCATCTGAGCCTCCAAAGTGTAAGAGAAAGGCAGCATTTGGCTGCCTGCCAAGCATTCCTGCCTCAGGCAGAAAGGAAAGAATATATATATATATATATATATATATATATATATATATATATGGATCTCAGAGATCACTTTAGACTAACACAGGACAACAGAAGCAAATGTAACCTTTCACAATTCCTTTAGCTTTGCCAAAGTTCGTCTCCCTGCCTCTAAGCCCCTGACTGCCCTTTTTATTAGAACATTTACCTTAGAAATCTTGTAATTGTTCATTCTTCCTCTAGTCTTTGAGATGCAAATCTTTTTAAAAATCCTCTTGTCAGTTTTGAGGCTTACAAATGTCATTCTCATGAACCTGGAAGCTATTCTTCTGATAAGATCTATGAAATATAATCACCAAAAAAGATACTACCACTGTCTTCCAATCTCTGCAAAAGAGTAGAGCTTTACTTTGTTTAGGATTTTTTGGTCCAAGTAGTTAAGTTACAGGTCATTAATATACAAGGGAGTTTAATTTTCCTTCTGGTGAGGACACTTAACAAAAATAGATTGATTATAACCTCCCCTATCCCAGCTCTTAAAATTTCAGTTTTTTTTCCTCAATGGCCTTGAATTCAGACATTTTGGAAGTGTAGGGTGTTTCTCTCACCTGTTGGAGTAGCTCTGAATAAATACCTGTATAATGTTGCCTAGTTCAATATTTGTGTTAACAATTCCTATCCACATTGAAAACAGATATTCTGGAAGAGGGGGCCAAGAGAACATATATTTTAAAACATCAAGATATATAATATACCATTTGTTGAGTAGAGTAATACTACTTACATTCTGGTTTTCTCACTTGCAAAGTAGGAATGATAATTCAGATTAGATTACCATTGTTTCAAGCATTAAATAGATTATAAATTATGAAAAATTGAAGTCAGTTGAAATTAAGAATAATTCAACATATAATCTTTATGTCCAATGTATATATAATTGGAAAAACTACAGTAATTTTTCTAAGCCATTTACACTTCTACTGCCTACTTAATCCTTTCATTTCCTTGTCTTTAAGAGGAGGCCTAACCTGAATCCAATCTCTAAATATGACCAATTATGTAGATTAAATAAAATATTACCCTTTCATTTATCTTTTAAATCATTGTTTATTAGGGTAGATTAGCAGATTAAAGAATCATCATGGCTTTTATATTTTGGCCTTTCTAAATATTTGATAAATATGTATTACTAGCTTTTCTTGTGGAGCCTGAAAGGCTATGTTTTCACAGCCTTTTCTGATGAAACTTTCAAATAATTTATTCTCCAGTCCTTCACCTTTCTGCAGTCCTCTTCAAACAAAATCTTAAAACTGACTATAAACTAGTTTTGCAAAATTCTATCATCAACCAGCTCCAGATGTGCAAACACCTAAGCCATGGTAACATTCCTGGAATAACCCTGAGTGGCAAATTTTGTAGTTTACAGTAATCTAGGTGAATGGACTCAGTATCACAGATGTCTCAAAATTCCCCAAATGACTTCTTTGTTGTTGTTGCTTACAAACACCTTGAAATTCACCTATTATTTTGCCTTTCAAGCTTATTACTTCCACTATAAACATGGAATTCTTTTTAATACCATTGGCTTGAGTAGATTTTTTAATACATGTACAATTTATGAACATGTAAAGATATGAAGTGACATCATAAAGAGCATAATATGTGCACATATTTTTGATTATTCTTTCATATGTAGTTTAAACTTGTTATGCAGGCCATTATTGAAATGTACTGGAACTCACTAGGGACAATTTAGCACATCATTACTGTTATTATTAGTGGTTTCCTTGAACATTATGGAGCTTATGGTACAGCAACAGCTCTGAAAAAAAAAACACAATAACTAGAATTCAAAAGTAGGTTTGATGACAATTTGGAGAAAATCTTCCATGTGAAACATTCTGGTTTCTCATTTACTCAGATTTTTCCTAGTTTTAATTATCCGTGTTTAAATATGTGCCACTAACATCTGGCTAGCCAGAAGTAAATAGTAAAATCGAGTACCTATTTTTCCCTATATATAAAATACTTTTATGCATAGGTATTTAAACTGAGCAAAGTATAACATGATAAGAACTAAAAATATACCTTTCCTATATTGCTTCATTTTTGCCCTTAACACTAGCTCAATGCATTTTTGTAGTGCTGCAGGAGTATTTCAGAAGTGGCTCTAATGTTTCTATTATTATTATTATTATTATTATTATTATTAATGTTTCAGTGGAGTCTCCATCACATACAGTATAAAATACTAACATTTCAGTGTTTTGTATGGATGCTGCCAGCACTTGTGATTCAGGAGACCATATGGTTGGCACATGGAATGTATACATGCATTTAAATTCTCTTTCACTTAGACATAATCCAATTCATATGCTGGGGACCACTGGAGAGGTGTGATGGGACAACTACAGTTAGAGACAAAGCCTCAGTGCTTGGAGGACACCCATTCTTGGGTTTTTCAGCACCATTTTTCTGTCCTGCCACCCTCACCCGGCCCCATGCACTCACAATAGTGTTTCAATCTCGAGTTACTTCTTTCCTTTTGAGTAGTAACCCAGATACTGTAAATATAAATCATGACAGTTTTTCCACTGTATTCTTTTGGTTTCCTTGGCAAAGCTCTTATTCAGTCTTGCATAGGAGAATTTCTAATTTCATTTTCTCTCTAAAATTTTCCTTCACTAGTACCACAGAACTTTCTGAAACTATGTACTATAAGTTATTCACTCACATTTTCTTCATATCGCTACCTATTGGTTTTGCTACTATCTTTTCTAGTAGTCTGTAAATAGCTTGAGGGCAGCATCATGTTTTATTCATTTGTTTTTCTTTAGCAAGTAACACAGATGTTATTTGCCAAGGAAGAATTTGGAGTGGTACGTGTGTGTGTGTGCGCGCGCGTGTGTGTGTGTGCATGCACTAGTGGGGCTATTTTAATACATGAACATATATGGAAATTTTGAATTTAAATATTGAAGGTTTGGGAAATGTGATAGTGGTGGGCATTTATGTTCTTATCAAAAAGCTAATTAAACCAAAGTAAAACAGAAGAGACACATCAGGGAGATTTTGAGTTAGTTTCTACTAATACAGGCTCCTGTTAATTAAATATTTAGATGATTCAACCTACACATTTCAGTTGATGAAGGCAGAACACTTGATTTTTCTTCATTGCAATATGTAATATTTAAATATTAGACAAGACTTTACTGATCCATTTCCTTCAACATTTTAAAATTGCCAAATTAAAATAAAAGACAAAATTTAAAACTTTCTTTTCATAATACACTCCAATCTATTAATAATCGTTTTTAGTAAAACTGAAAATATAACTTTATTTATTATCTCTGGCCTTTGCTCAGCACCAAGTTATTTCTAGCAATTTTTCTGTCTTATTGAATTCTTTCTTGAAATATGAGATATATCAGTTCTTATCTTATCACTCTGCTACCCATTTTACTCCCTCTCAATCTGAGTAATTCAACAATATTCTTTCAATTTTGTTGCTCAAGAACTTCCTAAAATAATTTAACAAACAATGTATAAACACACATTTTAGGACAAAATATGGAATAATCATGTCTCAACATTGATAAAGGAATCATAAGGCTGACATTATAAACTGTTGTTGCACAGTTTAAGTCTAATCGATAAATTCCAGCACTATAATACTTAATATGGTAGGTTATTTATTTATTAACAAAATAAATAAATAAATAAAAAAAAAACCTTTGGTATATTCCTACCACCTAGTTTTGAAAGCCTATATTGTTACTGTTTAGGGCTCTCTGTTAATGTTATTTATTTGTCTCTTGTTTCTTGTTTTTCTTGTATTTTGTTTTGTTTATCCCTCTAGCACAGAAAGGATAGATGTACATGTATAGGCTTACACATGCCTAGAACTACTCCTAAAGAGTTTACAAGAACTGATTTTATTATGTGTGATGGTATGAACAGGTGCTTTGAAGAAAACAAGACATTATGGTAGCCATTGCTGATTGCTTATCATCATGTTCTGAAGTCCAATAATGCTTTTATTCTTTAATTTGATTGGGTTTAGTCTATTTTCTATTATTTGGTTACAATATGTGAGAAGGTATGACAGCTATTTTGAAGAAAACAAGGGACATTATGGTAGCCATTGGTGATTTCTTATTGTCTTGTTTGAAGGCCTGTAATGCTTTAATTCTTTTGTTTTGCTTGGTTTTATATTATTTTGTTGTTGGAATTCATTGTGTGTGAAGGCACAAACATCTACTTTGAAGAAAATAGGAGACACTATGATGGCCATTGCTGATTTCCTGTTCTCTTGTTTTGAAGTCCTGTATTGCTTGCATTGTCCTGTTCTGATTTGCTTTCTTCTGTTCTATTGTTTTATTCTTTTCAAGATAAAAAAAAACATACAAATACATATAGACATACTATTTCTATGCATACTAGAATCAATTAAAAAATTTCCTTCTATAGCTACCAGAGAATCTTACCATGCCACATGTTCAGTTATGTACTGAAATAAGATGTGGAAAGACTGAAAGCATTCTTAAATGTTGAATAGCAATTAGCTTAATGATTCTATTTATGAAGTTTGAATAAATATGCATTAAAGCATTTTATGAGTGAAATAAATCACTGCAATTTGAATAATATTCTACAACACATACTTTATACATCAAG
The DNA here is from genome assembly GCA_004365215.1 of Cuniculus paca. Lineage (NCBI taxonomy): Eukaryota > Metazoa > Chordata > Mammalia > Rodentia > Cuniculidae > Cuniculus > Cuniculus paca. The sequence goes on from RJWT010011468.1 coordinate 18,565, forward strand.
TTGGTTATTTGTCTAAATTAGAGGTGCTGCTTTCCCTTTAAAAGTTGAAATGTATACAAAATATTAGTAATAAATGTGAAATTGTAAGACAAAATATATTAAGAATATGAATTAATAAAACTTTGCCTTATTATTTTTGTCCAATGTAGATAAATAATTTCTACATAACTTTGGAATCAGTACTAGGGATGTAGTCAGGTCAGTGGTACAGGACTTGCGTATAGTACATGATGCTCTGGGTTCAATTCTCAAGATGACAAGAAAGAACAATAAGAAAAAATGGTAATTTTGGTATCAGATTCAGTAGAGGTTGTTGGTTTTCTTTTTGCTTTTTTCCTATGGATAATTATTATTGCTATTGGTTTTCATTAAACAGAAAAAGACATGAGTTTTTAGAAAATACATATTTTCTAGTAACAAGACTACATGTATCTTTATTTTCTTAAATGAAAACACATTATCAGAGAACATTTTTAGTGCTTCTTCTAGTTTTTTCATTTTGTCTTTATAATGTAGTCAATCATAGCTATCTATTCTTATTTTCATTTCATGGATTTATTATAAAGCTAAGCATACTTTCATATATTTACTAATCAAAGAATATATACATACTATTTATAATATAATACAAAATAGACATGTATATTATTTTTATATTATATACATTCTATTCAGATATTGTCAATTTCTCCTAGTAGTATTTACTATTTTCTTTTCTATTTTGGAGAATATCTTACATGGCTCTATGCCTATACAAAGCCACTGAATGTTGCATACTGTGAAAGTATTGTTTTGTCTCTATCACATACTTTCAACATGTTTATAATTTCTATTGCACAAGGAACATATACACCTTTCAGGGGCTTTATTGCATATTCACCAGTTCACATTTGCCTTTGAACCTGGAGCTAATGTTATTGTACACGAAATCTGTCTTAAATGTAAAACCTGGATATTTATCTACTGGGTTGTTTAGTTTACTAAGGCAGAGACATGTGCTGAAAAAACTACCTTAGTGAATGACTAGTTTGCACGACTAGATGACACTTTTTTTGTCAGCAATACCCAGCCACTTATTCATCCTGTTGCTCTTCTAAATGTTGTACTGTCATTAATAGAGTTAACAGACACAAAGTGGATATTCAATGAATAAAAATCATACTTGAATATGCTAGTAAAATGGAAACTCCAGTTGAATTCATATCTCTGAGAATATATGGAAAAAAGGAAGAATTATTTGACACTTTCACTCATTCATGTATTAATTATTTAAGAATTCTGGGGTCTACTGTCAAGTAAAAAATAAACTTTCTTATTAAATAATGATTGTGAAGGGTACTTAGATACATAGTTACAAATGACTCAAAGTGAGATTGTAATTAGCCTATATAATGCTAATTTTGATCTCTTATATTTTTAGAAAGTACAGCAGCAAAAATTACAACTGATAAGATTATTAATTTCTTCACAAGCTTCTGTGAAATTTTTCAGATATGTTTTATTGTCAAAGACTCTGTTAAAGTATCAGAAAACAACGGTAAAAAAGTTAATTCTATTGTTTTTAAAGTATTAAATTCAGGCAACCTTCATTAAGATTCCATTTTCAACATTTGAGTAAAATGCACAACTTACAGAATTATTCTTTGCATAAAATGAATCACTATACCAAAATAGATAATACAGTATAACCCCAATCCTAACTCTAACCCTGTGGACAGTTTTTTGGTGATGCTCTGGATGGAGCACTGGAGCTCATCATGGACTCATCCCAAGGCCCTGACTTGGAGCAGCAAGAACTCTAGTGTACCCAGAGGTGTGGCAGGAGCCTACCGTGTACCCCAGGATGTACTGATGCTACATTGTGTTCCACTTCTGGCTGTAGCAGGCGTGCTGCGCTCAATGTCTTAGGAAAACCTGAGTCCTTAATTTTAAGGAAGATACAACATCTGAGTCTGCAAGCCCTGTTATGTTGTCAGTTGGGAAAACACATTGGGAAAGGCCCTTTTTGTTAGCAGGGTGAAGGGAGGGATAGGGAATCTATTTTTAATAAATAACATTCTAGAAGAAAAAAATTAGGGTTAGGGTTAGGGTAGTGGCCTATTTTATTATATTTTTAATTTGAGCTGTAAAATTTTTTTAGAAATGTTTAGTCGAAATATTTTACACTAGATGTTTGCACTACAAAATATCTTAAATCACTTTTTAAAAAACATAGTAGGAAATAGAGGCTTATGAAGTCTATTTTTTTCATTTATATAACACTCAAATTATGTTAATCTTAAAAAACTTTTACTTGTAAAAAAACAAAATGTTCTGTAAATAAAATTGTTACTATTAACTTCCAAGTTTCAATTATTTTAACTACATTTCTTCATATCAAGTAATCAAACAAAATCAGATCAACATATATGACAAATATGTATCTAAATTTAAAATATTTGTAAATCTAAAAGAGGCAATACATTATTTCTCAAGCTAAAAATACAAAACTAAATGTTAAAACTAACAGGATATTTGCTTTTAGATGTTTTCAGGACAAGTTTTTTATTATTGCTGTAAAATAACTGAAATAGCTGAATGTTTTTCTTTATTTCATAGCTAATCTTTTAAAAATAATATAATTCACTTGGTATCTCCATTTCTCACTTTCCATTTCAACCTTAATAATTTGTTTTCTCCTCTTATCACTGTAGCAAGGTGCTTTATGAATGATTTACAATGACCTTGTAATTGATAAATCAATTTGCATCTTCTATATCTTCATCATTCTTGATTTCTCTGCAGCATTAGCAACACATCCCTTGAATTCTATGACATTTTCAATTCTGGGAAATGCTGCACTTTTCACATAGAAAAATAGGAAAAAATAAAGTTATTCTTTTCTTTCCAAAATAAATTTCTCTGTCTCTCTGTCTCTCTCTGGATCTCTGTCTCTGTCTCTCTCTGTCTCCCTCTCTGTCTCTGTCACTCTCTGTCTTTCTGTCTCCGTCTCTGTCTCTGTCTCTCTCTTTTAATGGAATAATGACTCAGGTCAAGCAGCTTCAAAACACTCGAGACATAGTTTATTATTCATTTCATCTCATGTTCCTGACTTTTGATAAATGGTCTAAGGTTATAAATACAGTAAAATCTCTCACTTATTTAATGTCTCTCCACTTCATTTTTAAAAAATGATTAGCAATTCTAATGGTTTCCTCAGAGACTGACTCTTGTTTCTCTCCCACTTACCATTCCACTCCTTGCCACTCAAACAGATCTGTATTGTCTCCCCAGTGATATTTGCTCTGTTACCTCTATCTGAAATGCTGTTTGCTTTTACTTTTAATTCATTTTCTTTTTTCCTCTTTTGTCACTGCCTGCTTCTTTCCCATGGAATTCTATTGTCAATACCATCTCTTCAGAGAAGATAGGAGAAGTCTTCCTCAGAGAAGACAGGGGACCAGCCTACTTTAGATCATAAGCACCTAGAGTGGATAGTGGGGAACCAGTTTGTCCTATTACTGTGTCCTAGGACTGTGCTCTTCATATAGCTGTTACTAAGGATGTTTTTAAGAAATGAATTACTGTATAGTAGTTCTTCTTCAGAAAAGTCTTCATCTACCTCATTTTCCATCCTACAGCTGTCAAGAACATTGTTGCCTCTTCCCTTAGAATGCTATTACATGTCTGAACTCTTCCAAAATCACTTCTCTGATTGTGTCAATTCCATGCATATAAATTGCCTTTGGTTCTTCACTTCTCAAAGACTAAAGCTTGTTGGTGTCTTCTATGAACAAGTCCACACCTGTCTGTCCTGTGCTGTGCTGCATATGTTTACTCATCGCTTCTCTCTGTGGAAACTCCTCTATATTGAAACCAAGCTGTTGTATTTACTTCTCTAGATAGACTGATCTGACATGTGTCTTGAGTGTCATCTTTACTTTTTTTAGTAATTACAATTTTAACATTTTAATTTCTGAATCAGATGTTTTCCAAAACCTTACCAGCTGAAGTTGTACAATTGCTGCTAATGAGTCTCATTTCAAGTCCATTCTTTTAATAAATATATATATGTGTTCCCTCTGAGTAAAGTTAGTATCTTTCTTCTGTAAAAAATATAAGAAATTGAGAGAGGGAGGCATGGGAAATGAGATTTAAAAAAAGAATTAATTAGGGGTCTATATGCCTCACTTATCTGTATGTCAGGTTCTTTTCCCATGCTTGGTAAATTTTCTGCTATTACTTGTGCAAATAATTTTTTTCTTATGTAATTTGTGTTGGCTCCTACTTTTTCTTTGATCCCAATTATTATTTTTTTGGTACCAGGAATCAAACTCAGGACATTATCCTTGCCAAGCAGACACCAAGGTTGCTGAGCTATATCCCTCACTATACCAATTATTGTTATTTTTTGAAGAGAATAAAACCAAACAAAATAAAACAGAAGTGTCTAAACAAGATGGTGAACATGATACAGAACTTCAAAGCAAGATAATAGGAAATCAATAGTGGCTACTATAATGCCTCTTATTATCTACAAAGTAACTGTCTATATCATCAATATAATGAAATCAAATAAACAAAATAAAATAAAACCAATCAAAACAAAACAATGAAAGCAATATAGGGCTTTAAAACAAGGTAATAGGAAATCAACAATGACTGCTATAATATGTTTTATCTTTCAAATATGTGCTCATACCATCAGATACAATAAAATCAAACAAAACAAAACAGAA
>RJWT010011469.1:0-23285 GCA_004365215.1 Cuniculus paca
ATTCCTATCAGCTCAGTAGAAATTAACTGTGACTCAGCCTTTCACTGCCTTTCTCTAGCTCTTCAGGAAAATCTAATTCCATCTCTGTGATTTATTTAAATTGCTGGAAAAAATGGTTAAGCGAATAAAGCACTTGGATGCATAAAATGATGTGTCACTTGCATACCATGGAGTGCTTTCTGTTCTATCGTCGGGAAATGACACAGAGTAAGGAAAAACGGGCAGTCTTTAAAAGAACTTTAAATCAGAACACCATACTCCCTAAGCCTCTCCTGACATCTAAAAGCGTGTGGTACACTTTTTCCTTTTTATGGCATCAAGATGGCAAACGTATTCTATTATTTTCCATTCATTTTCAAAATGCATTGTCCCTTTTAAAGATCCACACCAGCAGTGATTCTTGAGTAGCTTACACTGAAAGGAACACAGTCATCCATGATTTTTACCTGCCTATGGGGTCTCTGTCTACTTTCACATAGCGTAGGCAGTAACCCTAAAAAAGCCCCTTGGGACCAGAAGCTATGGGTGGCATTTTATGATGCTCATTTTTGTGGCCTCTTGTTGGTCACAGCTTGTTCTGTTGCCTTGGGGCTTTCACGTGAAGGAGGTAATAAGGAAGGGATTTGTGTTTCTATTTTTTTTTAAATAGTATGTTACAATCTAAGAATTAAATGAGTGCCTTTTGAATGCTTGCAGTTTTCCCAGTTACTCTTAATGTTGCAAATCCCTTGAGTTTAACCAACATGCCCAGAAGCAGTGTGGCATCTGTTAGTGAAGGTGGAACAGATCCATTTGTAGACTCCTGATAGCTGCTTCAAGTTCCAAGGTTGAGAGCATATGCCTAGCGAGGAGAAAAGTTTATTTTGGCAAGGAGGAGAACGGACAGCAAATTGGGCCCAACGTGAACAGAAAAGCATAATGGAGCCTTGCGCTGCTGTTTGAATTAAAGTCTGCCTGCCTCCTACAAAATGGTAGTACTTGGCAAAAACGTACTTCCAATGGAAAATAATGAGCTCTCTCATTAAAAAGTAATTGTTTTTGAAGTAAAATTTTAGAGCATAATTAATGAGCTTATGAAAAGTGCCAGGAATACAGTAGCCTAAATGTCAGTTTTCAAAGTTACACAAGTTTATATATAACAAAGGATATTTTTTGGCAAGGTTTGAAGGCTTACCAAATCTCAAACTCTTTTTTCTTTATAATAGTATTTTGCTACTTTCTTTACCACCTGTCATTGATCATTTTACTCTGAAATGAATAGGCTAGAACATTTTAACTAAAACAGCAAGAACAAAAATACATTAAGACATTTAAATACTATCAAAGTATTCTTTTGTGAGACCCAATAACTGAACACATACAATACAATAATTTAGCTTCTGATATGAAACTTTGGACACATGTACATTCTATTACTAAGCAGGATAGAATATTTGATATCAGGATTTCTCCATAAAATCCAAGGTATTTGACACAATAATGAAGTTAAATATTATATTATAAATTACTTTACTGGCAGTGTATAAAATTATGGTACTTACTATAGATGGATGCCTAATCTGTTAGCAGTCTTTCCTCTTTTTTTTTTTTTTTTTGTTAAACAAATACAAACTAGCCAGGCGTGGTAGCACATGCCTGTAATCCCAGCACTCAGGAGGCTGAGGATCACTGTGAGTTGGAGGCCAGCCTGAGCTATAAAAGTGAGTTCAAGGCCACCCTACATTACATAGTGTGACCTTGTCTCAAAAAACAAAACAACAACAACAGCAACAAAATGAAACAAATACAAGCCAGTTCTCCAACCCCTGCTTAAAGAAAAGTAAAGTATGGATCAAGGGAGCACACTATACCATTCCGGACCCTGGGCTTCTTTCATTGGGAGATAACTGACCAGCTTAGCTCAATACAGTGCTTGTATTGCAACATGGACACTAGAGACAAAAATTGGCTTTCTTTGGAGCAGCTAAGCCAGCATCCTGTGATCATCATCTACCTGCCCGGCCCACAGAAGAAAGCTGAAATACAAAAGGAATGGTTGATGTTCAACAAAAATGATAGAGGAGTGAGCAGTGGAGAGAAAAAGATCTGAAAATACCTCTTTGTTTTTGGTCCTGAAGCCGGTCAGACTTTGTGCCATTTCCTTTTCTTCTCTACTAAGTGGTTTGGATCAATACAGTGTAGGCTGGTCTGAGCAGTTTCTATCCCTTATAACTTAAAAAGATCTGACAATCTGTCAATAGGCAAGATAGTCTATCACAAAGAGTCAAGGTCTAGCTATAATGAGAAAGATATTGAAACTATATTTAATCAAATCTACAGCAATTCTATGCCAGGTAATGATATAATTTTCCCTTTCCTGGTTAAAAAAAAAAAGATACTGAGCAGAAAGAAATGAGCTATTAATGATATTTATCTTCAAATTAGAAACTCCATGAAATAATAAGAGATGTACAGCACACTTTAAGGTGCCTACCAAATTCATAGAAGATGGAGTTTCAAACTACCAGTCAGAAAAGAACTGGGATAATTGAATTTTTCAAACTTGGGAACTTTTGGCTCTTTGGAATGTTTACTGTCTCAGTACCCTGTAACTATTTCTCTGTGGTAATTAAAAGAAAAATTCTTTAAGATTTCCCTGTCAACACCTTGTTTATAAAGACCAAAGATACATATATAAAAGCAGAGTGGAATCTAGGGTTGGGTAACTGAAAAACTTAGAGAAAGAAAACTTCTAAGTAATGACTTTAAGGTTGGGCAATGTTACAATTTGGTGTATATACATGTTGACAGCACATGCACTTCCACAGCAGCATAAACCATAACTGAGCCTAGTTAGCAAGACAAATTAGTCAAAGAAAGGAAGCTGCCAGATGGCGCACATTGTTAATAACGCCCATCTGTGAATTACAAAGCTGATTTGCATGTGCGTTTGGTGCTTCTTTTCTTGGACAACAAAGTAGCTAGTGACTTCTTTGTAGAGGTGACTGGGTGCCCTCATAAACTTCACTGGGTGTCCTGAAAAGAAAGTCATTTCTTCTCAGCCTGAGATTTTGAAGAAAAGTTGTTTTTTCAATTCCAAAAAGGTCTTGTGCTGTCCCCAAAGGAGTAAAATGTGACATCAGTTCTTTAGACATATTGTGAATTTCTTTCCCTTTCAAAAACCAAGAAAATAATAAGGCCTCTTGAATGGTCATCTGTAGCCTTGATGAGTGTTTTAGATACTTTTCTCATTGCTGAGATAAAATACCTGACATCCGAGGTTAAAGGAGAAAAGGTTTCTTTAGCGAACAGATTGTAGAGGTTTCAGCACAAAATCAGCTGGCTCCAAGGCAGGGTGGCACATGGCAAAGGGGCAACCATTTGTAGAGGTGGAAGATAGCAAAAGCAACAAGGCAAAAAGACAAGACCCTTTCTGTTCCTTATATTGTATGCAGGCTATATGCCCTAGGATGGGTGTAGCACGCAGAGCCTTAATCCTAGCCAGAACTCTGCCAAACAATTGGTGGACTGATTTACTAATCACAAACCCTTAATCCCAGCATCACACACTCCAGATTCAACCACCTCTAAAAAACCTGACCTATCTAAAACTGCGTGAAGCTTTGGAGGGACATCTAGATATAAACCATAATAATGAGGATACAGATACGTCACTAAAAGGGACAATCTTTAAGGGAGAGAAGGCATTTTGATCCAGACAGGAAGCAAAGAAAAAGGGAGGTATAGGACTATCATGCATGGCAGAACCCAACTTTGGCAGTGTCTTGGTTACTTTTCTCTCATTGCTACAACAAAATACCTGACATACAAAATTAGGGAAGGAAATGTTTATTTAGCTTACAGTTCATGGAGGTTTCAGTCCATAATCAGCTGGTGCCAAGGCAGGCTGACATGGCTAAGGGGCAACTGTTCATGGCAGGGTTCCAGGATTCCCATTCCCCCTGGTGACATTATGCCTAAGGTGGAGGTGGAGCATGGAAGTTATAGGCAATAGATCTTTATTCTCCGGGTAGATATATAGATGTTCCAGGTATCCTACTCTGATATCATTAGACAGTATGTTGTTTTGATGCCTGTTAGTATGATCCCATGCTTGCCAAGCACACTCCTGACTCCAAAGCTGGACAGTCCATAATGTGGAATTTTCTAATTGTTTGAACCTTTATACATGTAATGGTAATTTTCAAAATTAATCAATAAGGTTATTATGAATCATTATTGTCCTCCATGTATTAAGTTAAACCATGAATTAGCTAATACTTGGCTATTTTGGATCTACCAAACAATGCTTACATAGCTTGGCCATGTTAAGAAAATAACAATACAGACCTCAAGAATTATTAGTCACATGTCAATTTCTTTTGCAAGCTAATAAATTAATACTTTAATGTCTATCTCAGAATCAATTGCCTTTAAGTAAAGACAATAAAAAATCCACAGAATGACAGACAATTAGAAATAGAGGATCAGATTACAAATAGCCCAATTCTTTAATTTTAGAAAAGTGCACACTGAAGTCTAGATTTATTAAACAACTCAATAGAAGTACTGAGTTTGTTAGTGTGAGAAGTAGGACCAGAGCCTGGCTTCCAGAAGAGTGTTTTTTGTGGGCTGGGGATGTGGCTTAGTGGTAGAGTTCTTGCCCTGCATGCATGAGGCTCTGGGTTTGATTCTTGGCACTCACCAAAAAAAAAAAAAAAAAAAAAAAACAGAAGAGTGTTTTTCTTACTGTATTATGCCAAATATGCTATGTTCTCAGAAATACAGACAAAAGGAGAAAATAAGACTGAACTAAAATAAAAAAACCAAGTCATATTCCCAAGTTTTCACTGTTTATGCTCTGATTATTATGAGCACAGCACTAATTTTAAAAATGCATTATTCTGTTTAATCTAGATAAATGTATCTATTAAACTTATAAAATATACAAATGTATGTAAATATATGTCATCTATAATTCTGCTCATACAGAAAACTCAATAGTAATATTTGGCAAACTTCCTTCCAGAGTTCTTTTCAATCATAAATTTGTGTGTTTTGTTTTCTCCCCAATACTTGAACAGTGCTTAGCAAGGAAAAGGTATAACTAATGAGAATTAGGAACACAAACTTAGAAAAAAATTCATGGTCTACTTGTACTGACCATATGATCATGGATAATTAATATCTCATTTATAAGGTCAAAAGCACTCCTTATCAAAGCTATGACATGAATATTTGGAAATGCTTTATAGTGCCTAGTGTATAAAAATTTTTATATAAATGTTTATAAAATAAACAAGTAGATGTTCAATAAATACTTGTAGAATGATGAATGTGTATTATGCATAATCATAAACTATAATATTGAATATACACTTCATACTTTACCTATTACACAGAACGTTAGTATTTTCTTGTTTACTTAACAAAAGAAATCCTATTCCATCAATTGTTTATGTTCTACAGAATAATTCCAGGTGCCATATTGCTCATGGCTAATATCTTCATCAAGACTTAGGTCATACTGTCTTCTCAATGAACCCCACCTTGACCACTCTAAAACTACTAATTCCAATCCCTATTACAGTACCTTTTTCTACCATTTGATTTTTCTCCATAGCACTTACCACCTGTTATGGTTTAGATCTAAAGTGTCCCCCGATGTCTTATATGTTCAGATGATGTACGTTCAGGAAATGATTAGATACTAAGGGCTCTAATTTTGTGAGTGGATACCCTCTGATGAGGTCATAGTTGATGACATTTCTGGGAGGTGTTGGAAACCCGAGGTGGGGCCTAGTTGAACGGAGTAGATCACAGGGATGTGATCTTGGGGATTATGTCAGGTCTCTTGTCCCTTTCTGTCTGGTTGTTTGCATCTCTCTGCTTCCTTACAGCCAGGTGAGTAGGTTTCTTCTGCCAACATTTCCACCGTACTATTCCTTCCTTGCTACTGGCTTAGAAGCCACAGCGTCAAATGAAAACTGAGTGAAACCTCGGAAATCATTAGCCAAAGTAAATCTTTCTATTTATGTCAGGCGTTTAGTCATAGCAATGGTGTCATACAATTATCTATTTACGATGTATATATTCACTTCTGTCCAACTAAGTTACATTCTCTTACAACATTTGCATGCCTTATACAAGTTTATTTCATTTATATTTTTAAGTGAAAGTGTTAGATCAAATTTTGTGAACATATATAAAGTTCTTAATATTTATTGAGTTTTCCAGTTCTCTCCTGGGGAAGATAAATTTACCGGTTATAAAATAGGAAGAGAGGAAGCATAGCAACCAGCCTTCCGCCATGCTCCTGCTGCTCTGCTCAGCTCGGGGCCTACCCCAGCCTCATGGAATAAAGACGTGGTGATATGACTGATCCAAGTTTTAGGCAAGACTTGATTGGCAAGATTTGTAAACAAATAAGTTACTATATCTTGAAAGATGATTCATCCATGTACACTCCTTCTCAAGTAGTTTTCTACAATTTGAACATTTCTAATAATCACAAAAGGCACACCTCCTGAAGCAATTATCTCCTTAGTTCTTTTGATTCAGCCTTTTTTCTATGTATAGTTTCCAAGTCCATAGTTTAAAAACTTAATTAAAAAATATAGAATTTAAGTCCACAAAGCTCATTTAATATCTGAATATGTTGTAGGCACAGATTTGAAATACTCCATGTTAAATTTTCTTATCTTATAGCTCAGTGGCCTAAGCACCTGCCTGGCAAGTGCAAAGTCATGAGTTCAATTCTGGTGCTGCAAAAAAAATTTTTTTCTTATCTTAATATAGGTTCATTTGCATGTATTCCTTTAAAAATTTTTCTATTCAGACTATAATAGAATGTGCTAGCAAATGTCTCAGCAGCAAATAGCTATCACCTTCCACATTGTAAACAGCATTCTTCTGTTAATGCCCATTAGTTTTATTGGCTGCCACAACATCCTGTTGGTTCATTAAATTTCCTGCTGATTGCATCACCCATTTGGCTTTTTGTGCTGACATCCTACCTTCTCTTCTCTATACTTTGTCCTCTTTTTTTGGAGTCAAGTTCAAGGTCCTTTATCACGTTAGTGTCCATAGAAAAGTCTATTATACTCCAAACAACCATTTGCTCATCTCTAGATACTTTTCCAAACCCCATTGTAATTTCATCTTTATGGGAAGCATTGTTCAAAAAGAAAATGAGATATAGTGTATTTTATGTGGGGTGCATGCCATACACAATCAGCAAGGGATTTTTCAGCATTTCTGTAGCAAAATTCTAAGCCAATTTTTAAGGATGCTGACTGTGGAAAACTGACACAGGAAATAAGTCAGCAAAAGTATTTAAAACACAAAGGAAAATGGGAATATTGAGCACAAAAACAGCAATATAAGGTGGTTTATAAATTTGGGGAAATTAGACTGTTGTCTTTAAGCACTCATCAGTTAGATTTTAATCTTGCACCTGTTTTTCAGAGAAGTTTTGTGTAAAATTCTCATGTAAGCAGTTTAAGCAATCAGAATATATATCTATTTCTTCTGTGAGGTACTGCTGAGAGAATTACTTTAATCACATTAATCTTATTCTAGACTGATAGGCTTTTTGATACAATGGAGGAGTGAATGTGATAACATTCAGGTCAGGGATTTCTTATATTTATATGTATTTCTTATGCCCTCCACTAGTGGGTACAGCCACTTTTAGGACAAATTACTAGAGTAGAAAGCCTAGCAAAACAGGAAAAGCCATTGGTCACTTATTTTTGAAGAAGTGTGCTTTCTTTGAAGAAGAGACTTAGTGAGCATTAGTGAAATAACAATTATTTTTCACAGTTTGAAAGCACAACTTACATGTATCTCTCTCACACAATTTATATGTATCTTTCTTCACATGTCAGTATAATTTCTAATATTTTACTACCATTCAAACTTACCACTCTTGTGTTCCATCAAGAACCAGCTAGCCGACCAGCTAGTTCATTAAAAACTGCATGAATAAGCAATATTATTTTAGAGAACCTAAGCATTTATCTTAAGAGACTATGAGAAAATTACACATTAATCCCTGAAGTTCAAAGTATTTAAGTATTCTTACATTGTACCTTAAAAAGTACTGAAATTAGTTTGTGGTTATATTTCCCCACTACCATGTTCAGATACTATGGGAAATAGTATTAGGATTTTAGTCTACTCAAAACAGCATAGCAATTAAAAATGAAGCTTTTGTTCAAATTCTAGATCTTCCACTTTCTAGATGTTTAAACTCACCCCTTTGTTCTCTACTTTCTCTTCTGTAGAAGGAAGATATAACTACCACCTCATGGGTTTCAAATGAGAAAGAAATTATGCACTTAGTATATGAAAGGCATTCAGGAAGTGGCGAGATGATCGTATTACTAAACTACTGAAAAATGAGATACTTCAAAACTAGAAATTTCATAAAATCATTTTCATGATATCCTATTAGTGAAATAAGTCATCCTTACTCATTTTGGGAGAGGACTAAACAGTGTGTGAGTATAAAAAATAAGGAACATTCTAGCCATTTTGGAAATCAGCCATCCTGATGGTGATGATGATGGCTCAGACCCCAAGAGATGAAGAACTTATCTAGAACCCAGAGGAGGTGCATGACACTGCTTTTGCTCCAGGGGACATAAGAAAGAAAGTATATATATACTCAATGTAAAATTTCTATAATTCTAAAAAAAACCAAGAAAGTTCCTGAGTGAATTATTCTCTGGAAAAACAATATGAGTTACCAGTTTCCATGTTCCCAAAACACAGTATATCCTAAACTCACTCAATAAATACTTGCTGCTGGTAACATAGTTCAGTGGCACAATGCCTGCCTGGCAAGTGGAGGGTCTTGAGTTCGACTCCTGGTACAAAAAAAAAAAACCACTTAAGTGCTAAGAACTGTTCTATTTTTACATCAGTAAGCAATCCAGACAGAGATCCTCAGCTTACCTCACCTTTATTATAGTTGGGGAGGGAGCATAAAAACAGCAAATTACATAGCATGCTACACCGGTAAGTGATAGAAAGAGCACAGGGTAAAAGAGATCTAGAATGTTGAGGTGGCAGGGACTGATTAAAGCCCTAAATATTTATTGACTGAACAAATGAATGAATGAGTCATAGGCCTGCTCCTTGATAACCAAAAGTTATATGTACACTGAAGAAAAATAACCTAAAACACTAATTGAAAGTAGTAACTTATGGAACATAGAACACATGAATTCCAGGAGTTACGGAGTCACAGAACATCCAAGAGAGTATCTGTTAGAATGGATACTTCAGGAACAGCATACAATGAGCAGGTGCTGGACGCTAAGCGTGTGTGATAACCAGTTACTCGGGGCAGCAGGATCATTATGGATAAAGCCTAGCCAAGTCAAACAGTAACGGAGTGGGAAAGTCAGCCTATCAGAACTCCCTCCATTGCCAGACCATATGGTTAGTAGCCCTTCAAACAGCACTCCGATCTGCATTTTACAGAAGAAGAAACCAGTATTCAGAAGCCAAATGACTTACTAAGCATCTGATTCACTTCAAAGACAAGGTCCTTTCCACAGTGTATATCTCTTCTTCCAAGATCTTGACTCTTCATGGGAGGAGAATAACCCTGGTTCTTGTGCTTACTTGGACTGTGCATTTTCAACTTTCTCACTTTATTACAGCAAAATAAAATGCCATAAAACTTCAGATGATGTTTCAACTGGACCCTCCTTTTACTGAGGTCCATCAGACCAACCACCCCGCTGAAGACTTCCATGCATTGCCATGCCAGCTATACCCCCATTCACCTCAAAAAAGCCAGATCTGTCATCACCTATTTCCCCAGCACCAGCTGGAGATAGGCCTCAGAGGGGAGAAACTAGGGAAAGGTGGCTTCTAGGCAGGGAAAAGGTAGGCTTTATTAAAAATTAATAAGGAATCGTACTAGAAGCAGCTTTTGCCTCTACAGTTAGAGCAATTATAAAGACAAACATAGAAAAAGAGAGAAGTGATGACAAAAAGGTGCCAGGTAATGCAATCAACGTAAGAATTTATCAGAAAGAATTAACAAAGCACAGAGAAAGCCAGAAACATATAAGACCAGGATAACCAGCCCACCTCACCTGCCTCTGATAAAATACAAAGGAGACAAGGCACAGCCACCTAAGGACTCATTTAATGCATAAAACACACACACACAGAAACACAGACACACACACACACATGCGCGCACGCACACACACACACCTATACATGTATACATTTATGTATAGTCTCACTTTAGCATCACTGCATTACTACACCAGATACACATGCATTCCACTTTACTTAATCATTAACTCTGAGCTACCTTTTTATAAGTCTTTCCCATCACACACACACTTACCCATCACAAAGGGGCAAGAAAGAATAAAACGGACAAAAAGAACATAGCCAGAAGTGCCCAGGTTAGGGTCAAAGACAGTCAGAGAGTGAATCACATTGTGACAACTTCCTGGTGTCCACATGGGGCATGAGAAGAATCTCTAGTCTCAAATAAAAAGGAGCCAGGGATAAGGGCTCCAGGCCATATGCTTTTCCAATGGCCCCCTACTTTTCCAGGGTAGCTGTCTATCTTTTGCAAATAAAAGCCCTTTTCAAAATAAACCACCTTCCTTTATTTTTAAATGCCACCTCTTTAATTCCTCACTGATGCTGAGAGTTTACGATGCTAGTAGCTGCGTGTTCCAGCAGAGGAGCCTTGCATGCATCCTACCCCGGCACAATGGCGTTATTTTACTTTTACATGTGGGACCTTGAGAAAGAACCACAGACTTAAAATTTGTAGGTGTATTACGGCAGACAGTGCCTGGGCTGATCGCTTAACATCTTCAAGCAAGGTTTCTTAGGCTTCATGAGGCACAATGCTAAATATGAAGCAGAAGTGTCATTCTCTGCTGAAGTATCTGTAAATATCATGGAAATGACAACCGACAGAACATAGATACTGCTTTGCAGACATGGCCCTGCAAGATTCTCCTTATGAATGCATTGGTGAGAGAAGAGGATCACCTACCTCAAAACAGCCTGAACTCAACAGGGCAACGGTACATATAAATTCAGATCAAATGGTTCTCACCTAATCAGCTCTGTTGATAAGCATAATAAAGTGCTTAATTCTCCATTGGAAAAACTTATATGTGATCATATGATTATTATTTTGTAAATGTAGACTAGATAATGTTATTCTTATTTTTGATATGCAAACATCTTGACTAGTAATATAACATGAGACAGACAGAGACAAGAGAAACTAAATATATATTTCCAAAGATTCTTCTAAAGGATAGTGCTCCTTATAGCAATTTTCCATTTGCTAGAGGCATAGGCCAGTCTTTGCAACACTGGTAGACAAGAAAAGGGAAAACTTGCAACAGCTAAAGAAATCATGCTCTGAAGAAATATATGAGCAACTTAGAATACCTACTATAACATAGAGACAGCTCTTATCCCATGGAATTGCTAGGAGACTTCCCACAGTGGTCCAAGAAATGAGTGTTTTCCTTAGTTTTGCATATGAACACCCATGCCCTTGATTTCTGATAAGTGTATATGACATGCAAAATGTGTATCAATGGCTTAAATGTAAAAGAAGCCAACATTCGCTTGCCAAATAAGTATAACTTCAACCTCATCTTCCTCTTTGCCAAAAAATTCTATATTCCTATACATAAATCATAAACCCACTAAGCACAGCCACATGATTTGACACCAATCTTTTCTCTTAAGAGTTATTACTGAAGTTCTCATCTTTGAAAGAGAATGGTGATACTTTTGCTTTAAAAAGAACTCATTTTAATTTTAATTTCTACTTGCCATGCATTTTAAACTGAGCAATTCGAGCTGTGGAATGTTTGTCTCTGCTCCTATCAGGCCCTGGCAAGACAGGCTAGGGAAAAGAACTGGGACAAAGGAAAACATTTGTCAAGCCCCTGAGAGCTTTAGGGTGCACAGGGTGGGCAGAGAGGGGACCTGCTTATCAATACAACATTTTGAGAAATGTCACATTATTATTGCCTTCTCCCTTTTGCCAATATTTAGCTCTTATCATATTCAAGAATTCACTTCTCAACTTTGAGGGGAAAAAAGAACAGAGACAATGTTTATTCCCCATACTCTTAGCTCTACTTTGCCAAGTTGATATCTGCATATGTAAATCCTTTTAACATAGAGATGCAAAAGACCAGCTTCTTGGTTTGCTAAAGATAGGAATTAAGCCAGAATGTTCTTAGGGTAGGTTGGCAGAGAAGTGAAGGAGGTATATTTACACTTATGTAAATGTTTAAACTAATTTAGCTAGAACTCCTGACCAAATACCTAATACTTTGCAATTGGCGCTCTAACATTATAGGTTTATCTAGTGCACAGAGAAAGGAGAGAAGAAAATAAAGGGTTTCAAGAGAAGAAAAAAACGTTCTTCTGTAGACAACCTTTTGTCTCAAGGTAACTCACCAGCGTGGCAGCCTTCTAGGATAATGCATAGCTTACTAAGGATGTGTAGGGATTTGCTTAGTAATATGAGGCTTATGGTGAGACATTTAGGAGTCATTAGGCCTTTGAGATATTTTAATCTGGTAGTGGTAGAAATTTATGACATTAGATGCTATGAGTTGAGAGCACATCACAGGAAAGAAGAAATATTCTTATAGTAGAGGGTGAAATACATGATAGTTCTTTGCACGTTTTTGAAATAAGGCATATTTGAGCATTAAATTTGGAAAAGTGCTAAGAATTGATATGCCATTTTCTACAGAGACTTTCCAAATAAGTCTGAAATTTTTGGCATATTTTTTTACCTTCTAAGCTGCATTTCACACCAAACAAAAAGCCCCCAAACACACTAACTTAGCAGTAAAAATATACGTAATAGAATATGAGGGGGACAGGATTAGTACATTTCATCACTACCTCATTAACTTCTAAAGTCCTAAACCTTTATTAGGGGTTACTGACATCCAAACATGTAAAATTCATTAACACTAACTTTGAAAGACACTCTAAATTTGTTCTTCTGATTGAGGACTAGTGTATTTATGAATATTCTGAGGGCTATTTTTGTTGGAAGTATGTCAGAAAAGCAGGCATAAGCTAGGTTAAAAGATTGAGCCAAATATTTTTTTCTTATCATAGTTCTTGAATGAGGTTTACTGAACATTGCTTTCATTCATTCAACCACTTACTTATTTCTTCAACAATCCATTCATTCAACAAGCATTTTTTTAATATATGTAATGTTTCAGAAGTCATTTTATGGTACAGAGATATAAAGATAACTAACATAATGTCCCTACATTTAAGGATTCACTATTCTATATATCTCCTCTCAAACTGTTGAGATTCTGCAAGTTACAGAGATTAAACCTATGAAAAATGTTAAAACTATTGAGTTTATGAATAGAGCCATGCATACTGACACAAAGGAATATTTGATTGTGCTCACTGAGTTATAATGCATGAATTTGTAAGATGTCCAGGTACTTAAAGAACACCAATTGTGTGGGAAAGAAATTAATATAAAGAAAAATGCTTGAGAGTAAAAACACATACACATGTAAACACATCAGCAACATATATGTGTTGCCCTTTTATATTTCAGATGTTAGAGTATCTTGTTTTCATACTAAGGGAGGGTGTTGTGGTTTGTTTAAATGTTCCCCCAAATCCTCATGCAGTCATGGAGTCCAGCATTTGTGATTGGTTAATTGTCTAGTGCCAAGATTGGCGGTGGGAGTGCTGCATCTACACAGAGGCGGGTAACCAGTATACAATATAGGGAAGAGAAGGAGATGTGCTTTCACCCTTTTTGCCCTTTTGTTCTTGTCTCTTGTGGCTTCGATGAATGACTGCCCAACAGTAATGTCACCCTGCCTTGGATCAAACTGAGTATGGACTGAAACCTCCAAAAACTGTAAGATAAATAAAACTTTCCTTCTTTCATTCTGGGCATCAGGTGTTTTGTCTCAACAATGAGAGAAAAGTAACCAAGACAGAGGGCTACATGAAAACCTTAAGTTGTCATCTAACAGTAGCCTTAGATGAGTCTCCTTAATTGGATACCCAGTCAGAACAAAAACAGCACTAAATTTAGACTGGGATTTTATGTGCTAGTCTTAACTCTACCATTAACTCACTATGTGAACATTATGAGAATCTTAACCACTCAAGTTTCTCAACTTTCTCAGGCAAGATGTGTTTCTGAATCAACCAGGAATGGATATAATCAACAAGCAATAAGACCCAGAGAAAATGCTGCCATTTTGCCTTTAAATTCTAAGGCTTCAGTTCTTCCTATCCTTGTAGCAAGCAGCTGGGCATATACAATCACTGTCTCTGAAGTTCCAAAATTAATAAAGCCAATCTTTTTCCTGTTATCATTGCATTCTCTGACTTCTCTGGAGCACTTGATTCTAACGATCGACTGCTCCTTTTAGTTATTTCCTTGGTAAGTATGGCATTATCCTGCTTCTTTTCCATCTCCACCTATTCTACACATTTATCATCCACTTTGTTAAATACCTGCTTTCTTATAACTAAACCAGGGTTTAGTATTATAAGTCTGCCTCAAATTTTAATAATCATCTGTTTTTTTCCCTCTATGAAGTCTTTCTAAGGGATCTTATCACTACTTGTGATTTAAAATTATAATTATGTATGTCTCTCATTTATTTGCCTGAAATTTCAGTAAAGTGTCTCTGCCTGGAACACGGTTTCATTTGGATGTACACCCACAGCTTTGAACTCAATATATCTAAAATCGTTTTTTTCCTTAATGTAGCTCTATATTTTCCCCTTAACAATAGTACAGTTTCACAAAATTTTGCCTAAAAATCTTGAACTGGGTGTAGTTTGACATGAGGTCTTTTCAAATGTTAGAAGAATAATATATATACTATACTACATGTACTATACACATCTACCATTCTCAAGGAAATGTCAGGCAGCCCCCAACTTTGTACCTTTGATTTATCTAGATAAAAATATGAAAGTTACTGTGCTATTTACAAATATGCAAAGAAATTTGAGGTCTCCAAAGTGGTTAAGATTCTCATAATGTTCACATAGTGAGTTAATGGTAGAGTTAAGACTAGTACATAAAAACCAGTTCTAAATTTAGTGCTGTTTTTGTTCTGCCTGTGTATCCAATTAAGGAGACTCATCTAAGAATTTTGTTAAACTAGGCCAGAAGTTTGAACTAAACATCTTTTCTCACTATAAATACATTAGGATTGATGTGTGGGCAGCTGCCAGAGAGGGGACATCCAGAGCCAAGCCTTACCCCATGAGTCAGCACCATCAAGGACTTTGGGGGTGGGGGGAGAACAAGCCCCAGCCCTCCCAAACCAGCATCATGTACAGGCTGCAGCTAGCAGGGGGACAGCCAGATCCCAGTCCCTTCCAGCTTGCAGGTTGGCAAACAAGAAATACCATCCCCCCCCCATATGTGACTAACTGATCCAGACACGAAGGCTGTGATGATAGCTATCCAGGTGAAACACAATTGGATGCCCGTGGTGCTTTGGTGTTTCACTGACCTTGCAGGTCTAGGGTCAGTGGTCTGATCATCTGTTCAAAAGACAGCAGTACACAGTGTGGCATCTGAGGGGGGTGTCTCCTTCTAGGGTGGTAGCCATTGTTGAGTCCCTATAGACTCATTTTGAAGTACTATATTGTTTATTGTTTTGTTGGGTTAGGTTTTATTCTCTTTTGCTTTGTTTATGTTCTATCCGATGGCATGAGCAGCTATTTCAAAGATAGTAAGATATATATGTTAGCCATTTTGAATTTACTATTGTCTTGTTTTGAAGTCCTTTATTGTATCCATTGTTTTCTTTTTACTGTTTCTATTCTATTCTGTTCTTTTTGATTTTTTACTATGTCCAAAGATATCTGCTGCTATTTTGAAGACAACAAAAGGCAGGACAGTAACTATTGTTGATTTTGTAATGTTGTGAAGTCCTGTGTCACTTACTCTGTTTTGCTCTGATTGGTTTCATTCTGTTTTATTTTCCTTGGTTTTATCCTCTTTAAAATAAATTAAAAAATAAAAAAATACATTATGATTGAGGAAACAGACTAATTACTTACACATTAAGTAAAAGTACAAATAACTTCTCAGTCAGTGTAGGTAAAGTTTTGTGATCAAAAGACTTTTTGATGAGCTCACTGAATGCTATCAAAACACAAAAAAAGGATTTTTGGAATTGTCTGGATCTGGAGTTGTGCATTAAAGGATACAAATGAAAAAATATTAAAATAATGAAAACAATATTAAAATTAAAACTATTAAAAATAATTACTCAAGTACTATGTTAAACATTTTATGTATATAACAACAATAATATAAAGTGTGCTCACTAGTGAGTAAATACTTTTATTTTCCTCATTTTCACATGTAAGAAAATTTAAAATGCTATCAGTGTCTTTTATATTATCCAGGCTGAAAATTAAATCATTTTTAGTTCCTTTCTCTTCTTTTCCCTCATATTTAATTAATATTCAAATACTATTAATTCTTCCTATCTATGTCTCTCTGTGATCCCAATATTACAGACAGCTAAATTAGATAGAAATTAATATGCAGTCAGAGAAGTACCGGGCCCTTGATGTAGTCAGTAGAAAAGATGAAGACATCAAAATTGTGGCTGAAAGCAAATCTGAAGAGAGCCAGACCTCAAGATGGAAACACAATAGCCAGGCCTGTGAGCCTCCCTAGAGATAAACAGCAATTTAAGATTATACTGTCTTTAGTATTACCTGGTACAGTGAGTCCAGACAGGCATCAGAGGCATAGGTGGGTGACCAGGACATTTGGACCCATCCCTTTCCAAGAATTCCTTTGTTCTTTCCATACACCTTTGCTTGCGCAAGTGTGACTTGCTTCTCTATTGAATCAATTAGCTAAGCAACTATAGTTTGCAATGCTACAGGTCGGTCATAGTTTGACCCATATTGTACTCACATTGTATTTTACTGTACAAGTACACACAATGGCAATTCACTTTCAGGACTTCTTCTGTCTCTTAGGAGCTTTCTCTCAATAAACCTTTATTACTCTTAACTTCTGTGGTTGCCAAACTCATTCTTCAATATTTGCGGGGCACAAACTCAGCACATCTGAGTTTGATAGGTAATAGGTTGGGAGTTATTTTTCTCATAACATCATTGCTATAATAAGACTCAACTCAGATCCTACATGCTATGGTTTGGATATAGTTTTCTCCCCTACAGGTTCATATCCTGGAAACTCGCTTTCCAACGTGTGGAACCTTTAAGAAGCAAGGCTAGCAGAAGGGAATCACATCATGCAAACAGCACCCTGGGAGGGCAAATACTGCTCTTGCAATTGGTTCTACTAGAGTGCGCTGTTAAAAAAAAAATCAAGCCTATCCTTGTGTCTTCCTGTCTTCCATATGATCCTTTTCATTTGCATTTAGCTGATTCTCTTTTTGTTTTTCCACTGCATTGTGACCCGGTCAGGGTGATTTTCATTAGGGACAAAACAGATAGCGTTGCTTGATCTTGGACTTCAGTAAACTGAGCTAAATAAACCTCAGATACCTTGTTACTGCAACAGAAAAGAGACTAATACATTAGAACTGCATAGGCCTTCCCTCAGAACCATAATACTATATTGCCCAGAACAATATTCTCCCTCCTCCAATTCAAACTTTCTCAAATTATTACTGTTCTTAAAATAGCATATTTATTATTTATTCAACATATTCTGTCCATGGATATGCTATATACTTACTATTTATTCTGTGTGGCATTCCTCTTCTGAAAAGTTTCCACGGGTAATTATTGCCTATTAGACTAAGTGTCAATGCTTTGGATTCATATCTGGAGTTTCAAATAGAATCTACATTTTCAAATTTATTTCTTTGTATTCACTTAGTTGAATTCTGAATTCTAGCCACTGCACTGTTTGAATATATTCTAAAATGTGGCAATATTAGGGGATTCTGGAACCAATCAAAACTAGGGACTTAGTGGAAAGGAATTAGGTTACGAGGATATCATCTCTGAAGTGAGGATATATGCATCTGCATTTCTTTTCATGCCAATCTACCATCCTGGAATGTGGAAAAAAACTGTTAGATTATTTAACTAAACATTTGTGAAACACTGCTGGAAAGCAGTGAATACAGAGTTGGGAGAATTCAAATGCTAAGGAGATAGCCTTTGACTTTCAAGATTCTTAAAACATTAGTAGGAAAATAAACTCATACACAAGTATCAGAAAGGATTTAACCAAGTCTTGAGATCATAAGAAAATACACTGCTAGTTTATCTAACAAAGGGATGTTTCTAGAATAAGATGTAAGCATACATTTATATGACCAATTCTCATGAGACTTTGTATCTAGAGAAGTTTTCTAGTTTTGTAAGATTGAAAAAAATAAAGACATCCTCAACTAATTACAATTCAGCTTCTAAAATTTACTGTTTTCTTACTACAGGCCAAACAATGTTCTAAGTACACAAAAGAATTACATCATTTAGCGCTCACAAAAAAAAAACCATATAGATATTATGGTTGCTATTTTTCTTAGTGTTATTCTAATTTTAGTACTAAGGAAACTAAGATGCAAAGAGGTTTAGCAACTTGCTTAACATCACACTGCTAGAAAGTGGCATAGAATTGAACTACAGGCAATTTGACTCAGCAACATCTTCTACAACACGACTATTTTAATAAAGAGTGATGGTGGAGAAGGAATAAAAGTTTTATGGGACTGGGATAGTGAAAGGAGATAGAGAGATAACTGCTGGCAATTGATCACAGAATTCATCTGTTTTTCAGCACCCAAGGCAAAATGGAAAATAATGTGATTTACATAGGCCAGGTCACCTAAAATATTCACTAAAATCTAAAAGAAATTAATAATCACACTCCTTATACAAGAGACCTTGAATGACCTAGTGTACAATATCTCATGTAAGATCATTTTAAATGTACTGAAATTGGCTCTAAAACCAAGAATAAAATGATAAATTGAAATTTTGTAACAAAAGCATGTGGAAATAAATTAACATAGTACCTTTATTACCTTCTAATTTAACTAGACCCAGGACAGAATAGCTGGTTAGATGTTAAATTTTAAATTGCAAATCATAAACTATTCATGGGTCATGAAATCAATGCAGAGGATAAAAGCCAGCCTTTGTAAACTACACACATCTATCTACATATATGCATGTGTATCTATATGCATGTGCATCTCAACTTTAAGGATATAGCATAATAAAACTTTTTGTGTGTCTATTAGTTATGAGCATCATCTTACAAATATAATTCATATTTTAAATGTTTTCTTAAAACATTTGAAAGCCACTCAGCTGGGATCTTATTAAAGCTTCATGAAGAATAACATCAGGGTGAAATCATTAGAGAGTGCTTGAAGTGCATTTTGAGTTGTTGATTACAAGAAGACCCTCACACTTTAGATTTCAGGCCTGTGAGTAGAAAGGAAGTCCGTTTGTAATTAAAGAGGTGTTAGTTTGCAGTGAGGAGTGTCTTAGTTTTGCAGAGGGGGACCATAGGAAAGTGCGAAGAAGAGACAAAAAGCATTTCTCATGAACAGCTGAGTTCCATTTGATCTATTCAAATGCACCAGGGGCCTCTCACTCCACTCCATGCGCATTTACTGTGACTATGAGTTCTGCATAGTTCAGGTTACATACTGGTCTGGGTGTAATTATTAGTAGCTTGACTTTTTACTCTCAAAATGTCTTGATAAATTATAAATTACATGACCACCTTTTCTACAGGAAAGATAAAATTGTCCCTGACCTGTAAGGAAACATTTAAAGGGAAGAGCTGTGTACAAAAGACTTTCTGTTTATTCATTCAAACTATGACTTCCTTGTGATTCTCTTTCACCTGGCAAACTTTTCGGGATATGCTTGTTAAAGGAAATTCCATGTTTTCTGATTTAAGATGGTCAACAAAGACCAGTACAGTATTTCTCATACTGAAGTTCATGGACTTGGGGGTTCTTGGATAATTCCCAGGCAACTGAGTTCCCAGTGAGAATTTGAATGTTTGTATAGTTTATTTTGAACTTAATCTAAAGTTGTAGAAAATAGTATGTAGGTATACTCTCCATCATCTGTATAGTCACCAGAGATTCCAGTGTACAAAAAGATGTTGACGTTATTGAGCTAAAACCAATATTTTAATATTTGTGAAATAACATAAAAACATCCAACTGTTCTTAATGTATAAATTCTGTTTAAGAAAAGTTGAAAACAAAACAGTATCTTAGGACATCAAAAAAGAAAAAAGAGAGGTTTTCTGTAAGGTCAAGTACAGAAAATGAAAAATTGAGAAATCATAGATGATGACTGACTGACATATATTGATCTCCAAAGTCCTCCACTATAATAATAGTTCAGTACATGGTCAGACTTCATGAGGCAGTGTAGTTTTAATAGAGCAGGGTCACCTGAGATGACAAATTAAATGTTTATTTATTTATTTATTCATTTTTGCAGTACCAGAAATTGAGCCCAAGGCCTCCTCATGCATGCCAGGTACTAGGCAAGCACTCTACCACTGAGCTGTATCTCTAGCCCTTTTTAAAAAATTTGTTCTGAGACAGGATCTTGCTAATTTGTCCAAGCAGGCTTCAACCTTATGATCCTCCTGCCTCAGCCTCCCAAAGCTGGGACTATGAACATGTGTTACCAAGCCCAGCTCTATTTTACATATTATCTCTTAAAAACTTTTATAGAAGTTGGCAAATTTTCAAATTGTATAAAACTATCATGTATACAAAATTTTAGACATGTTTGTTCATTTTTAATAAATATTTTAAATAAAATACTGGGGTTCTAGAGAATGATTTTGCTTTTTTAAAAGGGGTAGTTATGTTATTAAGGTTTAAAATACATAAGAGTGAAAACATCATAACTGGAACTAGAAGACTGATTTGCTGCTGTTACAGAAAAATGAAAAAAACCAGGCACATCGTCTTGACAAAAATGCCAATTTATCAAAATGAATGCATTTGCCAAGAAGTGAATAATTAATGTAGCTAACTGTCCTCTTCAACAAGGTTCTTCCATCTCCTTCTCCCTTCTTATTCTTATTGCTAATTCGCACCTTGAATGGCCACTTTTGTTTAGCAGTTCCTCTCAGACCTATTCTGGTTCTCTCCTATTATCTTTCTATTTTCTCCTTTAACTTCTGTACACATTACTATTAAACCTTTGCATCAGTATCAGTTATGGGTCAGACAACATTTACAAAGAGAAGAGACTGTATCAAATAAAATATAAGGAAATAGATGGCTAAAAAAAGTGCCTGGAATTTAATAATAGCTCCAAATATATTCACTTTCCTTGGAGTTAATCTATTTTACTTTTAAGGTTAGGCAAATAAAGTTTAGAAAGTTTGAGATCTACCTAATGTCACTGATCAAGTTAAGAACAGTAGTTTCAGATCACACTAAGTTTCATATTAAACACACACAAATAAAACAAGACAAAACACTTCTAGGACAACTGAAAAGTTTGTAAAGAATAAGATTTTCCTAGCTTCAGCAAGTGCTCCTTTAAAAATCTATTTTGACTGTCCTTGATGAGCTGAAGTACAATTTCTTTTTCTATTTTCAGATATTCTCATTTGCTTTTCTGCCCTTGGATATTCCTTGTAGGTTTGAAGTATCCTCCAGAAGACAATTATGGATTTATACAATGGCATTCCAACTTTATTATTAAACCTATTTCATTTTGAATTTTTCCCACACTGCATGCATGCCTAAGCATGCCCACGTTATAGTGGATTCTCTAATTTACATCTCTCAGTCCAATGCACAAGATTTTGAAAGTGGTCTGACTATTCTTTCAATTCATTATGGAAAAAGTGAGTATTACAGCCTGAGATATACCAATATTACTGCCATCTAGGAGTATCAAAACAAAAAACAAAAAACAAAACTCCTATATTTTAAAATGTGTAGAGCACTTTGCAAAAATAACATCAGATTCCCCTAGGAGAATTCTAATTAATGATACAAGGGAAAATGTGGCAATTTATTTAAAAGACATCCCAACCAATGATCTGGGACCCTCTAACCATTGTGATAATTAATTTCCTCAGCAGGATTATTCAGGTTTTGAGGAAGATAGTAAACTAATGTACCAGAGCTCCCTGTTACAGGAGCGAGAGGGAGGGTGGGCAGAAGGGCGAGAAGAAAAGAAAAGAGGGAGGGAAAGAGAAGGGAAAGTGAGAGGGAGAGAGAGAGAGCAAGAGAAAGCAAGAAGAGATCAAAGCAAGAGAGCCTAGTATGGAATGCTAAGGGCTCAGATCTCCTATAGTATCAACGGCGGTTATCTGAAGAATCTTAAGTGGGTATGTGAGTCAGCTACAAATTACTGTAACAAATACCTCAGATGGTCAATTTATGAAGAGACAGGTTTATTTTGGCTTAGGTTTTTTTGGGGATTTCAGTTTTAGGACCGAGCAGACATGCTGCTTGTAGGCTTCTGGTGGGGAAGGGAGCACCACATCTTGGGGGGAGTCCATGGTGTAGAGCCAAACCGTTCGCCCCATGGTGGGGAAGTTAAAGAGAAAAAGTCTGCTGTCTCTGAGTCCTCTGCAAGACCATGCTCCCAGTGAGGTTAAGCTTCTCACTAGGCCTCAACCTGTTAAAGGTTCTATCATTTCCTGTGATATTTAACTGATGGTGTTAACTTGAGTAAGAAATGCCCAACTAAATTGGATCAACACAGTTCTGAGTGTGGCAAAGGGATTTACTGAAGACAGAAGACCCACTCTGGGTGTGAGTGGAACCAGTCAACAGTCTTGTTGCCTGAATGGAATAAAAGAGGAACAAAGAAGAAAGGCTTGCTTGCTTCTTTGGAGGGGCTTCAGGCTTCACTTCACTTTAAACTTCGTCTCCTGGCTTCCATGCAGATCCTTCAGTTTTCCATCACAGATCTTCCAGCCTCCTGATAAAGACTCGCACAGGACACTACCGTGAGCTCCAGGCCTTTGACTGAATCCTTCATCTCCAGCATGCAGACAGCCCTTATGTACTCTTCCATACCTGATTCTGCAGCAGCCATCATAAGCCTGCTTTTGTAAACATTTAATATATTTGTATGTCTTGTGTTAGATCTGTTTTTCTAGTAAGCACTGACTGATACAGTTTGGTACCAAGAGTACCAGGAGATGTGTTAATCTGCTCAAGCAAGAACACCACATCTGGTACACTTCCCAATAGTACCAAAGGTCAGAGCCCAAGTCTTTTTTTTTTTTTTTTTTT
>RJWT010011470.1:0-23275 GCA_004365215.1 Cuniculus paca
CCTTTCTTTATCAGATTCGTTCTGACATAAGAGAGGAAAGTCATGCTCGTTATGTAGTACTACACATTTCTGATTAGCATTAGCCCTGAAATCTAACCACCAAGAATTTTGTGGAAAATTAGGTACCAAATTATATTAGGAGAACTATTTAGCTTTTTTGTTTTTTTAGAAAAAAGGAGTTAAAAATTAGATTTTATTTGCTGTTTAAAATTAGATAAAGCCTGCTCCCGGGTGCCAGGAATAAGATGCTTGTGAGTGCTGCAGAGCGTCCAGAATGGAGAGGAGAGAATCCCGCTGCGGCTGTTTTCTGAGAGCCTGTCTGCAATGCTTTTCCCATGTACTGCCTAGGTTTACACTTGTAGGAGCAAGCAGTTCTGGCCCTAAGCTTCTAAATCGACGTGCCAACCCCAAAGGACATCAGAACAGGAGATGAAGGGGACCAGGGAACTACACGAAGGTACTATGCCGGAGATGTCAGCATTCACCGGGCACTGAAATGATGCCTCAAGACTTTGGCACAGGGCAAGAAAGTCAAGGTGAGGAAGTACGACCAGATTTGGGGAAGCCACACTGTGATGGGATGTGGGAAAGACCCAGGGACTTTGGTAGTGCCAGGAAAATCAGTACTAATTTTCACTTTGGGCTCGCTGTGCATAAAGCATTCAGTTCACACCAGGTTCTGCCAGGGAGAGCCTTCTTGTGGACCACCTTCCTCCCAGGAAGTGTCTCTCCTTGGAAGGGAGCCCATCTCTCGTCCACCCACCCACGGGGCAAGCACAACTTTGCCTGGTGAGCAAGTTAGTGAGGAGAGAAGAGTCAGGCTCAGTTCAGAGACGACTGTTTAACTTCTCTCACACATAGCATACGATACCCACTTTACCCCCAAAGGAAGCCTGTGACCATTCTGCCCTATTCGTACCTAGAAGCATGAATTTATTTATGGGATGAAATATTCAACATCCAGCTCGCGGCATCTCATTCAGTCTGGTCAGTAATAACACCACTATTAAACTTTCCACCGGTCTTTTGAATCTTCTTTCTTTGTCCTACAATTGAGAGATGAAATGCATGTGGTCTGTCTACTCCAAAACCAGCCTGTGTGGCAATTCCTTTCATTCTTGCAGTGTTGTGTGTGTTCAGATTCATTTTCTATTGCTGCCCTGACAGATGTCCACAATCTCAGCATCTCTGAAGATCCCACATGTGATATCCTGGGGTTTCTGCAGATCAGAAGCCCAGCACGGCTTGATTAGCAGGGCCAGCATGTTGCCTGGCATCTAAGCAGGCCGAAATCAGCGTGACCTGAGGCTGTGATTCCCAGCTGGACCTCAGGGCGTCCTGATTCTGGCTGAATTGTATCGCTTAGGTCTTTTCAGAAGATGCATCTTCCATCTTCAAGCCGGGACCAGCCCAGGGAACCCTCGGTTTCTTTGATTTACTCTTCTGCCCTCCATTCGCTTTTGTTTTTTCACTGGTGTTGGCACAGAAATTAAACCCAGGGCCTTGTGCCTGCTAAGCACCAGCTTACCACTGAGCTATATCGTCCAGCTCAGCCTCGAAGGTCTTGAGTGACTACAGTGAGTGAACCTGCACAATTCAGTATAGTTTTCCAAACTTAATCTCAACATATCAGTACTTAATTACACCCTGGAAGGCCCTTCCATGTGTAAATAACACCAAGGGGTCCTAATCATTAGGAGGCACCCTGTTTTTGTTTATCACAGTTAGGTAGTAACATTTCTGAAATAAGAAATTCAAGATTCGGAAAGACTGAGGAACTGGCCAGAAGTCACGCAGACAGTAGATGGCAAGGCAAGGATGACAAGTTCAGTGCTTCTGCAGATCCTGAAACTCTCCAGTCCTGCCTGTGATTCAAGCTGTTTTCCCCTGTGCCACTCTGCATTGTATTTCTAACCTGACACCGCAGGGCGGGGCTTTCTGTAAAATGAGAGAGAAACTTGCTCCCTGAACCCCATAGCTCCTCTCTCCTGCATTTTCATTTCTCTGTTCTAACTCTCTTCCTTATGAAGGAGAAACAGTTAGAGGGAGGGTAAAGGGAAGATGGAAAACAAGAAATATGACAGGCAAAAGTACAGACAGAGACACAGACAGAGAGAGACAGAGAGACAGAGAGAGAAGCAAGGGAGGGGACAAGCGGAGAAGACTCTGAGGTACTCAGAAATAAACACTTCCTGTACCCCTGGGCAATGGCTTATAGACTGAGGGATTAGCTACAACTGAGTACTGGCTGTTCTCTCACGACTTCACTGCTTGTGCTAACCCTATCATTCCTTTTGTCCTGTACTGACCAGAGGAAAAGCAACGTCCTGTGCTGCTTTCATTCCTCCGCAGAGCCTCCTCCCTGCTGACCAGTTCCCAGACAGGACGGTCCAGCGCTGAACCCCAGCAGTCTGCAGCTGCTCTTATGTGGAAACTATCTGGGGGCGGGGCTTTGCTTGGGGTGGGCTCTTTGCACTTTGAGTCTCACCCTCCTCCTCCTCTTGGATCTCAGTGGAAGTCCCTCCCTCCCTCCCTCTCCTCCCATGCTGTGCAACTTTGCCCCTTTGATTCCCTCTCTCTTCTCCCCAGTCGTCCAAACTGATTCTTTGCTATTGCACCTTTCCATTCTAGCTCCTGCAAGCCCTATTTCATTGCGTGAAATGGATCTTTAATTTTTTTTGAATGAAATTTCCCTTTGTAGGCAGGTCTCCCCAAATACTCCCAGCACTTACCACGTGGAGACTCAGTTCAAGGACTAGAAAAACAAAATACTAAAGGACATGGTCATGATGTGTGTGCATCGGGTGGTGCCTTGATACCCGTCCTTCACTGGCTCTGGGAGACGTGACAAGCACCACAAAGTGAAGAATACCAAAGAAATCATTTTGGCCGGACAGTAGCAAGTCATGAGGCCATAGACGCCAACAGCTTCTAAATTCTGTGTCCAGTACCACATGAACTATGAGTACCAGGACAACATTTTCACATCAAAATATGTCAAGTACCAAACTGGACACTTCTAAGTAATGGAGTACCAAGGTGTAACCACCTTTACAGCTTGACCATTACGTAGGACAGCAAACCAATGAGGCCCATGCAATAAGGAGACAGCACCGTGATCATCCTGCCTCCCACTGCCAAGCACCCAGCACTCCTCCACCAGCAGAGTCCCCTCTGGAAGGTGCAGGCTCTGCCAGTGCAGGAGGCCGGGCCTCGGTGCTCCCCTCCTATCACTCTCAAGGTCTGTACTACACGCCTTTCTCTCTTCTTCCCAGGAGGCATTTTAAGTATCTTCATCTGTTCAAGCTGCTACAAAATACCATGAACTAGGAGGCATGTACACAAAGATACTTGCTCCTTAGTGTTCCAGAAGCTGGAAAGGGCAAGGTCAAGGGGTCAGGAAATTGGGAGCCTGTGGGAGCCCCCTCACTGGTCACAGCAGTGCACTCTCGGTCCTCTTGACTGGCGGAAGGGACAAGGGGGCACTCTGGGGTCTCTCTCACAAAGGAAGCAATTCCTCGCTCCCGACACTGGGACTCCACTCTTGTGGCCAAGTCACCTTTCAAAGGCCCCACTTTTTAACACCATCACCTTGGGCATCAGGCTTTCAATGCAGGATGCAGATGTTTCTATGCCAACCCTGAGCATCTATGCTTTTCCTGAGAATCCGAACTCCACTTACTGAAGAATCCTTACTCCACATTCTCCAAGTATTTAAGCGACCTCTGCCCCCCATAAAATAACTTTAACCATATATGTACTTTTTCTTCTCTATTCCCTTCTTGTCTTAGCAAAAGAAGTAGCTCTCCCTTCACTGTGAGGATGCTTCCTCCTGTCTCTGGATATCATTCCTTTCTGCTCTTCAGAAACTGAGAATTAGGCTTGCTGCCTCTTTGTACAGCATTCACTTATTTCTCGAGCAGAGAGAATATACAGAATTTATCACATGCTGAGGCACTGCAGGATCAGGAGTTCCCCCCACCTGAAATGGAGGGCTCCCACCACCCCATCTTACATTTGCTTAATTCATCTCCTCTTCACAGAATAGCAGTCATTGTTTCCATCACAGCCTCAGCCCAAACTTGATCCAAAACCCAAGGCAATGTAGCTAATCCACACTTTAAAACCCTACAGGTGGATGTGGCTGACATCAAGAGACACATTCCAAGGGGCAGCAAGATTTCTGTATTTCTTTCAACCAAATGAAAGAGAATTATCCCAAGTCTCCATCAAGCCTGGGTGTTGTGATGCTGACCTTGACTTTCTAAGGTCCCTCAGCTTCCCAGGATTACAGGGAGCCAGGTCCTGTGGACCCTCACACAATTGTCTGTTCCCTGCTGGTCACTGGGCCTCTCCACCTGCTCTGTGTGTACCAACTGCATGCCACACTGCACAGTAACTTCCTCTCACCTCAGCAGAGCCTGTCTTCCACACAGAGAGGGCCCTTTCCTCTCCTTGACAGGGTAGTTTCTTTTTATTTTTCAGAAGCAAGTTCAAGTTTTGGCTCCTGCCCTGAGAACTCCCTACTCTCTGAATGGCTTTGACATCTTCAAATTATGGCCATTGCATTTGGTATAAATCTTGTCCAGTAATTGCTAGATTCTGAGACTCAAAGAAGAAAATATTAGGTTTCCAAAGACATGAGAATGCGGAGAAGAATGCAAGGCAGAAAAATAAGCAATTATAATAATGTACGGGAAGTTTAGTAGAATGAGTAATAATGGCATTTAACAGGAAATTTTCAAAAAACGAGTTAACTTTTTTATTTTCTTTTACTCTTTTTTGTTTGTTTGTTTTTTTTGGGGGGGGGTACCAGGGATCAAACTCATGACCTTGTGCTTGCCAGGCAGGCACTTACATCACTGAGCTAAATCTCCAGCCCTCATTAACTTTTTTTAGTGCCCCTGTGTCTCATAGAATCTAAATATTTTATACATGTTGTTGCATATAATTCTCACCAAAAACACTATGAGGAAGAAACTGTGGGCCTATTTGCTGAAGAAGGGAACAAAGAGATTTAGTAACTTGTCCAAAGACTCAGGACTCATGGCTCCTAAGTACTAAAGGCTTTCACCTCTGGGACTTAGACTTCAGGACACACCTACAAACAAGTGTCCTACACCAGTCACCTGTGTTAACAGCACTGCCTCCACGCTGAGTGTCAGCTGACACCTTAGTGCCAGAAAGTGACGATTTGGTTCTTGGGTGTCCAGGCTTTTGACCTGCCTGGACTGCACTGTCTTGGTCAGCATACAAAATATGTGATCCAGTCAGTGTGTCTAGGCAACAAAATTCCTTTTTTTTTTAAGAATGTTTTTTATTACAACATTAAAACAAACTACCACAATGACCCCAATTTTAGTAAATAAGAGAACTTTTCCTGCCTGCTAATAACAGATAGGTTGCAATCCTGTCACCAGAAATAGCTTTTTCTCCCCAACATTGCACAAACAGGTATAATGCCTCATGGGTGAGCTTTAATTGGACTTGTAGCAGAAAATGCCCCCCATTCAGTCTGGTAGTTGCCCTGGTAATAGTTCCTGTTACCGTTCCTGTTACTACTGTCTCCTAGAAACGGCTGGTCACTGGGATGCACATTGTAAGAACCACTCAAAGACAGTCAAGTACTCTGCCTTTGTACTTCCCCATGCAGACCCCATAAACCCCCCACCCCTGAACCTTTGGGGCCTGAAATTCTTGAGGGACAATTGGTTTCTTGTCAGTGTCTATCCAATGTTAAATAAATCTGCCCCCCCAATCCTGGGTGTCATTTTGGCATTTCTGTTTGCCTTTGAATCTGGTGCATTGGCCAGGAAGATCAACCATGCTGACCTCTTTGGTCACCAGTTGTGGCCCTCAGGGATGGAGGAAGGACCTCGCAGGTCCCAATGGGAAGGCAAGCCCTAGAGATTTCTCAAGTCCCCTTGGAGGTCTGGAGGAGGATTCCTCGCTCCCCACTGAGCAGCCCACATCAGACCCAAAAGGGAGGACGACACAGTCTGATCTGGTTGTCAGTTAAGGTAAGATCCCTGGGGGCACCCCAGTTAGTCTGCCTGTCAGTTCTGCTCAGTTCGAGAAGAAGGAGAGTCTGATCAACTCTCATTAGTCAGGACCACACTCCAGGGGAGGGGGCTGGAATGTTTAACCTCTGAGTGTCTGATGAATGAATGTGTGAGTGAATGGAATGGACAGTATGAGCCGTAGGTTGCTCCCTGTGTGCACCAAGACTTGGAAGCATTGCCAAGGCAGCTGACTGGGCCCTCACCTGTGACTCTGTGGCAAGGGACATATGGCATAATGGAGAGGCCTTGCAGCCTCCTTAGCTAAGTGGTGCCTAAATCCCCATGAAGGGATTAGCCAGGTTGACACCTGAATGGTCTCTCTCTGAGAGTCACCCACCCTTTGTCTGCTGTGCCATCATTCAAGGGTACACAACACCCACGTAGGAAGTCAAGGACTCTTAGAAGCTTCCACCTCCATATTGGGGACCCATCTATGACTTTCCTGGTAGACAATGGAACTGAACTCTTTGCCTTCAAAAGACCCATTAGTCAAAAAGGGTGCCATCACCAGGGCACCCTTGCCTCTTGCTCCTTCTGCCAATCATAAACTTGAAGCCTGGGAGGACATCTCCCTGTGCTGCTTCTGGGAAGGGATCTCCTCTTCAAATTGTAAGTGACCATCTCCTTTGCACCAAACCAGTCAGCCTCCCTTCATTTAACCCTGCACTTTCAACTCTGACTGTTCCCTGAGACAAAGATGATGCCTGCATCAGCCTGATATACATAACCACAATCCTGAAATTCTAAAAACTCTTCTCCTGGAGGTATGGGCCAAAGACTCACCTCCAGGCCTGGCCATCAACCATGTTGCCTCATCATGATGCACATTGCTGTCAGATGTCATGAGAAGCAATTCACTTAGACTCAGTTGCTGTAAGGTTTTGGAGACTCTCCCACTATTTTCAGGGAGGTTCTATTGACAGATTTGGCCACACCAAGACAGCCTATTTCTCTATTTATTCCAGACATTTCCTGCTTGCTGTCATGGGGCCTCTGGGGCTCTAAGATTGGGCCATCAACCACCTGCCTCTGATTGTCATATTCTATCCCAAGGCAACCTCCACCTGCATCAAACAGTACCCCATGCCATGAGAGAGTTGGCTGAATATTTGACCCCATATCCAGAGGTTTCAAAACTGAAAAATACACATAGGCTTTCAGACTGCTAACATATACCTTTCCTGCCTATAAAGTCAGTTCAAGATCTCCAAGCTGCCAATGCCACCATGATTGCCCTCCATATGTGTTGCTTCAGTCTTCTGCCACCCACAACCTACTGGTTCACCTGCTGGGATCTAAAGAATGTTTTCTTCTGCTTTCACTTGGCTCCTATCAGCCAGCCCCTCTTTGCCTTTAAATGAAAAGACTCCAGTTCTGAACTCAAGGGTTAACTGACTTGGACCCAACCTCCCAGAGGTTCAAAAATTTGTTTCTCCTCTTTGGAGCAGCCCTCACAGCTGGCCTCGCTAGTTTCTCAGAACAAAATATCATTGAACTTCTGATTAATGACCCCGAAGTTGCCAGCTGGAAAGGCACAAAAGTTCTACTGCAATGTCTGGCAGAAACTGGTTACAAGAAAGAAACTTCACAAATTTCTTGGTGCTGCTGGCTTCTATAAAATCTGGATCCTCAAGTTTACAAAAGCAATGATGCTTTTTCAGACCATCAGCCCCTGGGAGTGTCAAGTAGCCTACATAATCAAACACTTGGATACAGTCGCTAAGGGCTGCCTCCCCACTTTGCCTCCATACTCTAGCAGCCACTGTCCTGATAAAAGAAAAACTGACAAGTTCACCTTAGGCCAAGACCTAGCTGTTCAGGTGCCACACACTGTACTGGATCTCCTGAATAACTAAGCCCCACTCAATCCTGCCACATACCTGCCCACCAACTAGAGCCACCAGACCATGACTGCCTGGCACTGATTGATGAACTATTCTTGAGCCAACCAAACTTAAAAGTGAACCCTCCTCCAGATGCTGAGTACACCCTGTCTACAGATGGAAGTAGCTTTATTAGGAATGGAATCCAACAGGCTAGGTATGCTGTGATCATCTTGGACAGTTATTTTGGCTAAATCCTTCTTTCAGGGATGGTTTATACAACAAACTTCTTCCTGCTGCTGTTTGGAAATCTGCAAAACAATCTGGTCCAGAGACCTAAGCAACCTGTAGGGATCTGATTGACTGAAACATCAATGCCAGTCAGAAAAACTTTTAATCAGAGTCAGACCTGCCTCACTCTATGATCTGCAAGCTTGAGGTGCAGGGCTGGCACCTCTAACCCTGCAGCCAGCTCAGGCTTTAACGTCTGTGTCACTGGCCCTGAGCGACACTCCCTTCCCCCCATTTAGAGATATACAGATAGACTTAGTGCATGCCTGTGCCTGCTCAGGTTGGCCCAAAACATTCCCTACTCACATTGAAAAGACAATAAAAGTTTGCTGTGAAAAATCATCTTTAGATATGGTTTACCTTTGACCATTGGCAGTGACAACAGGCCTGCATTTGTAGCAGAGGTAACTCAAAAAGTAAATTAAATAAAAACACATATAGCATACAGGCCACATAGCTCTAGAAAAGTTAAAAAAAAAAACAGCATGTAACCAACTCCATAAAAATTAGCTGAAATACTAGTTATACTTAGAGACACCCCCGCACATACATGTAACCCAGGTGCATATTAACAGCTATTAACATTTCAGAAACCCAGCCTTAGATCCACCATTCAAGAGTCCTGATGAATTTCTGGAGAATTTACCTGGACTAGACAGCTCCTCTGAAGCTCACTCTAAAGAGACAACACAGACAGAGCCCTGCTCTAGTCACTTCAGACACTGACCAGCCCATGCATGACTGCAACCTGAGGACACCATTCACGGGACTGCTCCATATCTCAACACATTATTCTCCTTGACTTCTGTGTCTTTTCAGACTGTGAACCACAGTCCTTGCTTTCTGTGTATGTATTTGACATTGTATCGTATTTTTGCCTTAGCTCTATGGATGATTGCCCCAAGGGAACAGAAAATAACCAGTAAGGCTTTACAAATGATAAATGATACAGATTTGAGGAGTGTCCAAGGCACATTGGGCACTCCTAAATCAGATCAACTCCTTCACTCCCTCGTCAGAGTCACCTTAGGGAGAAACCCTATAAGGGAAACAAAACACAAACTCCTGGTGAGGAAACTTCCAGTCTTGTGGACCTTGGCTGGGGACCATCCTAGGGCCACTAAATGTTACTGCTTCTAGTTGGGCCTTGTCTCAAAAGATTGCCTGGAATATGCTCAGCAAACATTTGCCAGGAAAACTAAAAAAAGAGGGAAATGTAGCAGAAGATACCCCCCAGCCAGTCTGTTTTTTGCCCAGGTAATAGTTCCTGTTACTACTCCCATTACTACTGTCTCCTAGAAACGGCTGGTCACTGTGATGCATAGCTGGTCACTATAATGCATATTGAAAAAGCCTATCGAAGACAGTCAAGTACTCTGCCTTTGTACTTCCCCGTGCAGATCCCATAAAAACCTCCCCCACCCCGAGCCTTTGGGGCCTGATATTCCAAGGGGCAATTGATTCCCTGTCAGTGCCTGTCCAATGTTAAATAAATCTGTCTTCAAGTCGTGCGTGTCATTTTGGTGTTTCTGCTGGCTTTTGCAGACTGATGGGTGGGATGGGAGGCCCAGTAGGTCAAGCGAGCAGCACCCGGTGCCCTCCCTGCAAAGCGAATTCCTCTTACACAAGTCATGAAAAATTTCACTGAAGTCACAGGTAAAAGGCTGCATTCCTGGTTATCCAGGGACACACACAGCCCAAGGGCTTGAACTCTCCAGAGCTGGCTAAAGGTCAGGGGTAGGAGGACAGAAATGGAGGAGTGGTGAAATGAGGTTGCACAGATATGGAGTGGACACAGAATAAAGATATTGGAAAATTCCATATGAATCTTGGGTTTCAGGATGGTGCACTCGGCAGCCACTCAGGAAGTGGGGAGTGCAGTTAGATCAAAATGGGACAAATGAGATAGAAAAAAGTAAGTGAATTTGAAGTGAAATCAACTGCATCTGGTAACAGAATATTAATGGTGAGAAAGGGGAGGTAAGGAGTCTCCAGGTTCTGGAAAACGTAACAGTTGGAAGTGAGGCTGGCAGGAGGACTCTGTCTGGGAAGACAGTCTCCATTTTTCCATGTCGAGCTTGGACATGGCCTTTGCAAAGGGCCAGAAGGCAATATAGCTGTTTAGGATAAAAGCCACTAAAGAAAAGCTGTATGGATTGGGATGAAGGACATTCTGGTTGGAAACATCTCAAGGAGGTGTGGAAGATGACCTGAAGTAGAGATTAAACAAAAGCAGAGGTATTGTCCCCAAAATTTATTATTTCCATTTAATTCGGAAAATTCAGTTACAACACAGTGCTTTCATGAATGTAACCAAATAGTGGTCTTGGTCGCAGCTGCCATACCTGACAAAGTGTTTGTTAGGAGAGATGAATCTAGCTGCTGGCACACGCTACCCCTTTCCCATTCCAGTAAGAAACAGGATGAGGAGTGGTTCAAATTCATGTGTGAGAGGTACCTGGACAGCAGGGTACATTCATGGTCTCAGCACAGGGTGCCATGGCCTCTCCTGCTGTCTCTCACAATGTGACAGATCCTGAACATTCAGATGCTGCACCAGGCATTGATCTGAGGAGACAAGCAAGCAGTGAACTGTGCCAGAGACTCCGCGTGTCCATGAGTCCCTCCAGGAGGAAGTGAATTCCACGACACTTCCTCAAGCGAGCACCTCATGGTCAGACTCAGGGACATGGCGATCTCAGGCACAGCAGCACATCCTTTCCAAAGTCAAGGGCAACTACTGCACTGTGCCCTTGCCCTTTGCACTGGAGAGAGCGAGAGAGAGAGGGAGAGAGAGGAGGGATGAAGCTTCATCACACTTGGTAAGTGATTCACAGTGATTTTAGAGTTTAATTCACCAGTGCCATGAGACATTGTCATCTCTGAGTAGAGACGAGAATGAGACAGAGCTCTGCAGGCAAGAACAAGTCCAGACTGTGCACAACCAATCCTGTCATTCACACCCTGTACTAGAGACACCCTGGTGGTGGATTCCCTGTGGTGAGAGGAGACGCCTTGTGATTGTCCAGCAGCCACAGCCAGGAGCACGTGCTTCTGAGCCACAGAGTGACCACACTGCCAGTTCTGCTGAGCCTCCCATGCACATCACCAGCTCCAAGGCTGGGGTGCCTGCTGCAGCCCGGTGGACACCTGGACTTGAGCAGGACAGGCTGAGAAGGGACAAAAATGCCCCAGGAGCAGGTCATCCAGAGCCCAGCATCTTCCAGAGGTGTTTGAGCTTTTCTCTCAGCCCTGACCCATAGCCTCAGGGGTTGCCTTTAAGGCACCGCAGCAAAAGAAAAGGACAGACAGGACAATGGCAGGGGCATCTGGCATAGCCAGAGTCCTTGAGGGAGGAGATCCTCCCTTTGGCAGAGGTTCTGGTGATGGACCCCGTCTAGCACTTGGCTTGGAGGCAGAAGTCTGTGCAGGGCCATATTTGAGCTCATCCTGAGAGGTTTCCTTCCTCACACTATTGGGGCCCTGAAGGAC
This sequence comes from Cuniculus paca, assembly GCA_004365215.1. Lineage (NCBI taxonomy): Eukaryota > Metazoa > Chordata > Mammalia > Rodentia > Cuniculidae > Cuniculus > Cuniculus paca. The sequence goes on from RJWT010011470.1 coordinate 11,669, forward strand.
ACCAAAGGATCCACTGTGGCTGTTGCACACTGCACAACCCCGAAGTGGTGAAGATGGATTCACCTCTTCAAAGCAGTCAAGGTTCCCCCTGGGGAAGGCGCCACTGCAAGGCTGGGTGCTGCCTCAGAGGGAGCCCAGGGGCTCACACACAGAGACCTGTGCTCCTCATAAGTATTCAGGGGCTCCAGAATCAGGGGCTTGCAGTGGGAGCTATGCCAATTCCGGTCACTCCCAATGGTCTGTGTGAAGGGAACTGGTGTTTGCCACCTGTACTTTCAGACTCTAAAGGTCTGGAGTGTCCAAGTCCCAGAAATGGTATTGCTGTATTAAGACGACCATTGCCACCTCATCCTGCCACCCAGGAAGTCCTTGCCATAGGTCAGCCCAGGGATAAAGAGCCACCCTTGCCGAGGGACACCCTTCCCACATGAAGGATGAGAACAAAATTGTCTTCGCCTGCCTCCTTCTCTTTTCCCATTTTGGGGACACACTGTACAATTTTTATTTTGATCTTCTACATAAAAATAATTTTGTCATGTGACTTACATTTCAAGAATGACAACTCCTGTGTTCTCTCGAATAATGATATTCTACATTGCCTTAGCGTTAATTTTAAGTTTCATTGAATTACATATTTATAATGAGCATTTGCATAGTGACTTCTAATTAATGCATTCTATATATGTATGAATGTATTATGTAGGAATAAATGCATAGTATGTACCTTGAGTACTGCTCACTGAAAGATGTCTTTGATGTTTTGTTGTAATATCACATTTTCATGAAGCAACGTTTTCCTTCCTCGGCATACATCACTGTGGTGATTTTTGATACAAAATGCAGCTGAGAAGGTAACTAAAACCAGAGGAATCCTGCAAACATACAAATAATTAGCTTTACTACATCCAATACTTAAAGTTTAAATGATAAATATTTTATATTTGTAAAAAAAAAAAGGCCCATTTAAAACATCTCAGTGAAACTAAAACTATAAAGTAAAAATGTAAACCCCTGTTTTTTTCCTTTTTCTTACCAGGAGTGCCTACCTCCTGTGTTGAATCTATCCACCCCCATAGTCAGTTTTTAGTTTTATAAAAGGTGATTATAGCATACATACTACAATGAAATCTGTTCATTCAATATATCTATCATAGACACCCTGACCTTCTAATTATATAATTTTTGTTTGGGTTTTTAATGTAAAACAGTGTTCAATTCTAATGTGGTTGTATGTATGTTTACTATTTTGTGATTTCTTTTCCCAGGTATTTCAAAATGCTTAAATAGAAGCTAGCATGTGTTTAGATATTTCGGCAATGTGGGACATCTATTTAACTTATTGAAAGCAAGGAATATTGTTTTTTGTCTCCCTAAAATCCAACTAAGATAAGGACTCAAGAGAAAGTTGAAAAGAACCTAGTGTTTGAAAATTCCATTCTGTGTCAATGTGATTATCTAATTTCCCTGAGCTACCGTGATCACTGACAGCTTCAGTGGCCCAGTTTGGTGTCATTTGTGAAAATGAACATTTTAGACCAGAGACACTCTGTTTCAATTCAACCCAATTTTAAAAATAGAGCCCTTGCGGTGCACACCTGGCAGAGGCAGGTGAGCCAACCAGAATCCTAGTGATTTGTTGCTCCTTCTCCACTGAACTCTAACGAGAAGCGTACTCTTCCAATATTGTTTCCCTTCTTTGATCCACTTATTATAAACTTTGTATTTTTTTTTTTACTAAAAATAGTCAAAGTATGAACATATTGTTAGGCAACCTTAGATGACTGAATTAGATCCTACTTCTAAAGGAAAATATCAAATACTTAAAACAGAAAGTATCCAAAACTATTCTGTGTTAATCGTATTTCTGTTGTGACAAAACTCCTGAACTAATTAAATTTTAAGGAATAAATTTTTGCTCTTGCACACAACTTCGGAAGTCTGAGTCTACGGTGGGGAGAACTTCGGGGTGCCCCCTGTGGTGGGTGGAGGAAGCCACTCATCTCCTTCAGGAATCAAAGAGGACAGGAAGAGGTCAAGGCTTCATGACGTCACTTCCTCCCATGAAGCCCCGCCCACTAAAGTTTCCACCTCTTCTTAAAATGTCCTAGATTAGAGACTGAAACTTCAACACATGGCTCTTTGGGGACGTTCAAAATCCAAACTATAGTAGTTCCATTTTATCTGAATGTCTAATTTTAGCCAGAAATATTCTTTTATTGCAAAAATGAGATCTCTATTTAATATGTTAACGGCAAACTTGGTTACATGTTTAATCACCCAGCCTTTCTACACCAGTGTTGCGTTAAATCGTGTCCTCTTCACCTATGAATAAACAGTGATACACAATATAAGCCCTGGGCGTGCAGCTAGGCCTCCGCTGACTTCGCACCTCATGGTTTGCATTGGTATTTAGTAAATGGGTCTTGGTAGGGTAATAAGTACTCTGTGATTTCTGACAAATACTGATTTACAAAATCACTTTTGCATGATTTAAATAATCAGCAGTAAATCTGTCTAGAGCAATGATGGCAAACTCAACTCAAAACCTATTATAGTTATCACAAAGTGCCTACACTGTGATTAAACCTGAATACTGAGATTTTAGGTTAGAGAAAACAACTCAGACATTAACATCTTTTGTCTCAAAAGAAAACCAAATAGCACACATGCCATAGGTTTGCCACTACTAGTCTAGAGGCTCTCAGAAGCCTTAGTTTTGTTAAATTGTTACATAGCCTCCAACAGTTCTCCATTACCCTGAACTGCTGAATTGCTCTGGTTAAAATTATGAGTCCTTACGGCACGCTCTCCAAACAGTGAGACTGCAGCAAGCATGATCTTTCTTTAGTAACAGAGCTCTGGTAAGTGCAGGGACCATCACATTGAAGAAGGCTGCATCAGGAAAAATTAAGGTAAAGGTGAGATTTTGCAATTGTTCAGAACTGATTATACGTTCTCTTTTTGGTTGATGACTTAATCTGGGATGAGAGGTAAAAGTGGTAGATTTTCCTGCCAGTCTTTGAAGTTGCTCTCAAAAACTTTATTTTTGGACTCCTCCTGCTAGTGAAGCATTCCAAGTTAGTGACAAGAAAAGGACAAGGCCATGTCTTGTCCTTTCCTGGTCATGGTCCAGGAAAGCTACGTCTGGTGGCCTCAGGGCTCAGCACATGTTCCATCTGTTTAGCCAGATTTTTCCTAACTAAGGCAGAATCAGCTGATTCTTTAAGTTCTAAACTGCATTATCTATCTTGGTGTTTAAATTTCAGATTTATAGTTGCTGTGATGTTTGATATCAGCATGTATTTTTAGAAATACAATGTATAGTGATGGTTATATTTTTGGCCCTTAAGCAGAATTCATTTTTTCACTGGTAAAAGTCATAAGGGTGACAGGAAATGTGCCAAACTCACTTTATAACTTTGTTTCATAAATCATGCAGTATGGAAATGTCTCACTGTCCCTTGATGTCACTCATCAGTAGGCCTAAGAAACATTCATGTAGAAAGCAGGAAGAATAACACCATGACCTGCACACCTGTCATTTGGCATTTACACTTTTTAAGAATGAAAGTTATTTCATAAAAAATATTACTAAATTCCTGACCTAAATTGTATTTGATATGATTAAGGCATGTGGTTTTTTAAAATTTATTTTTACTAGAACATATTTGCAGGACATAATGATTCCATTCCTTGTGAGGAGCTGGTACATGTGCAGAACACATCTTAATTCTTTTTTTTTTTTTTTTTGCAGTACCTAGGACTGAACTCATGACCTCGTGCTTGCCAGGAAGGCACTTAGGCCACTAAGCTAGATCCCTGGCCCTTGTCCTTTTGAAACAGGTTCTCGCTATGCTGTTTAGGCTGGCCTTGGCTCACTTTGTAGCCCAGGCTGGTCTCAAACTCACAACGATCCTCCTGTTTCAGCCTCCTGAGTGCTGGGATAACAGGCATGAGCCACCACATCTGGCCCCATCTTAATTCTTTTCATTTCCCTTTCCTCTCATTCCTTCAAATGATTCAAGCATGTCCTTTTTAGTGACATAGTAGTACTTCATTGTGTAAGTGCCACACTCTATTCATTCATCTGTTGCCATGCAGTTTTTTATAAATAGCAGATTTTATTTTTAACAAGAAATTTGAAATGATTCGTGTGCACATGAGAAGCACATCAGACTTGACCAAATCCAATTTTCCAGGCCACTATAGCTGTAAGAAAAGGGTCCTTCATAAGCTGCCAACGTTCCTAGAGAATCGGAAGAACGTTGTCACCTAGAAATGCTGAACTGACATCATGAGTCCACATACTCTCCACTCTGCTCCTGAGTCAGGAGACCCCAGCTGCTGCAAACTGGAGTTCTGTGGCATCACTGACCCATTTCAGGCAGGCACACAGCTGTCTTCAGAGGGCTCGCTGATTAGGGACAGTGGGGGATCACCAGGTGTTTTTACTGGTCCTTATCATGAAAATGTGAATTTCCTTCCTTATCAGAATCAAAATAAAATCCTTTAAAAGAAGATGCTTTGTCATAGAGTGTGTTTTGAGGAAATTTTTCAAAGCCCCATGTTTAATTGTTGTACCTCTAAGAAAATAAAAGTACATTGTAGTTGCTTAATCTTTGTTTCCCTTTTGGTGTCTTCGCAGTACACAACCGTGAAACTGAAAAGATCACACAGCTCAGTGAATAGCAGGATAAAATGAGAGTCAGTCCCTCCAGCAACAAGAACATCAGCATTTCCCAACGTTCTCACTTCCAAAGTGTCTCCATCCTGGTGTGCCCAACCCACGAGCCTGCGAGCCATTGGCCCCTTGTTATTTTTAGTGGTACAGTTAACAGCTGTAAGAAATAAAGGACACGTTGCTGCTTGCATACACGGACTACCTGATACATCGTCTATGTGGCCCACTTTGGATGGTTTCCAAGACCCCCGACCAGAGCCACTGAGCCAGAAGCCCTGCCCTGAAAGAATCCTGCAATAGACACCTCTGCAGCCCTGGTGGGCAGGGAAAGCATCTGGTCCTGCAGCTGCCCTGGGCACGGACCAGCACCCCGTTGTGTTCTGTGGGTTCCCCTTCCCTCTCCTCCTCAGCACTGGGCCTGAAGCTTTGGAGCCCAGGGGGTTGTGGACGCTCAGCTCACCCACCGCTGCCTGTGTGGCTCCTGAGGAGGTGTGGCTCTTTCTGTGGGAGCACTGAACTTGCTGAGCACACAACAGACTGAGAGGCATTTCGGTTGAAAATGTATAAGTTAAAATTAAAATGCATAAATAGAGCAATTCAGCTGAAATAAAACGGAAAAGTTAAAATGGAAATGAGGGTCTATAGGGCCCAGAGGAGAATCCCATGGGGTTTTATTGGAGTTTTGGAACTTGGGGCTCAGATTATAGTGGACAGCAGAAGGGGACCCAGTTCACTTCCAAGTTAGGAGGTTGTGGTAGGGGAGCCTGAGGGAGCACCTTCACCCCACCTGCGCATTTATATTTCGGGACTTCCTAGGGGAATGGCGTGGACAGCAGGTCACCGAGGTTGGAACAGGCAAGGAGGTGCCTGTCTCCATGACCAGAGTGGCACTCAGGAACTTGCACCCCTCAAGATCCTGTTGCTTCCAAGCCACTTCTCTACTGAAGGGCTGAGCGCAGTTAGTGCCAAGCTCTGAGCTACGTCAGAAAAGTGACTTTCTGGGCACTTTTGGGTTCTTAATTCTAGAACTTTCTGAATAGCCCATTCTGGCAAAGAGGGAAAATGTAAGAGCATGACAGTGTTTAATACAGCTTTCACAAATAGGAAGGGGGCCAAGAGGTAGAGGGTGGACAGAGGGAGGAGAGGAAGGGGATTTAAAAAGCCTGAGATGTGTTACATGCATGTGCCAACTCTACACAACGGACGTGATCACTGTGCCCTGCAAATGTGGGCTCATCAGCCTACAAGTAAAGATCTGACACCTTATAAACTCTTACATGTGGGGCCATAGAAGTGTTTAGTGAGGAACCCTAAAGCCCCAGGGGTATTTTCTGTGCGTGTGCGTGTGCGTGTGCGTGTGTGTGTGTGTGTTACCACCATTTCCACTGGGGAGCTTTTCCCCATGTGGGGTGAGGCCTGTCAAGCATGCAGTCTCACCATCTTAGCCACAGGACCAGACCCAGACTTGGAGTAGCTCACACAATGACATAGTCCATGATCAAGAGCGCAATTGTCCCAGCAATGGACGTGTGACCCAGACAGGACCTGCCTGAGTCCTTCATGAGATTAAACAGAAATCGAAAGACAGAGGCTTTTTTGTTCTTGGTCCACAAGCTTGGAATTGAGGCTGGAGGAGCCGTCTTTTGTACATGTAGAGAAAAACTTGTGTACAAATAAAGTTAATGCAAAAGAAAAGAAGCAAGGTCCAGAAAGACAGACACCACAGTGACTTTGTTAGAAGCCCCGGAAACAGGATGTGTGCAGTGACCACGCTGGGTTTAGGCTTGTCAGTGATGAGTCAATGCTTTTACTCACTGATTTGCTTACTTATTTAAGCCAGTCTGAATTTCCATTTGGTTTCTTTTACTGAGAAGATGACTCACACCTGGGATAGACCATCTTTCTTTTGGCAAGGAGGATGGTTCATAGGGATCTCCAGGAGCATGTGAGACAGCAGAGACATCCGAGAAGAGGCGAGAGATGTAGGGTGAGCCACAGATATGCAGAACTGATAGGGTTTCCAGCGAAGCCTGCAGGAACCTTTACATCCAGTGTACTGCTGGGAAGAACAGCAGTAAATCATGGGCAAAACTCCAGGTGACACAGTCAACTGTTGGAAGGAGGGGGCTGGACACGGAATTTGAGTTGTAGGAGCTTTCCTTGATGTGTTGCTCCCATGAAGTCATGAAGTGAGACCAATGTGAAACATTTCATAATTCACCATAGCAAATGTTAGACATTTCTAGTAGAAGGAAGTTCTTACAACTAATTACTAGCATTGCTGTTAAGCTAGGTTGGTGGAGGACTCTAGCTACTGCAAGGCAAGATACAGTTGTTCAGGGGCCATGGAGAGAAAGGAGGGGAAGGGGCAGCTCCAGAGAAAGGAAAATATTGACACTAAACTGCAGCCCATTCCCAAGGCTTTGAGCAGGACAGGCTGATGGGACAACATGAAATTCCAGAGACAGGTGTGAGAAATAAAACTGCTTAGTCATGAAGGGATGGGTTAGAGTGCAGCCTATCAGAGAAGCTTAACTTGGGTTCAGTATGAAGTTGGAGGCAGAAGAAGGTTTCTTCCATTGCCTGATAGCGTGAACTTAATATCCCCTCACCTGTTTGTAGTATAAATACAACAACACATCTTACTTTCCCATCGGGTGCTTGCACTTTCACATTTCCTTCTACACAAAGAGGTCCCCTGTTTCCCTTTTAGATGCCCCACACTTCCACCCCAATCCCCTCAGAAATATCCAAGAACTGAAGGGTTAATTCAGCATGAAGGAGATTATTCTGCTTCCAAACACCAGAGAGAAGAGAGGAACCACGAAGGCAGTCAGTCTGCATCACGTTTGACTTGGTCACACCATCACACAGGTGTTCCTCACCCCCACACCATGCCTCTGTCCCATGCCATGCCGTACACAATGGAGTGGCAAACACTTGTCAGCTGCAAGGATGCAGAACTTAGGTCAATATCTATTTTCGCAAATTTCTCCCTAAAACAGGACATGTGAACAGACTGGCTGCGTCTGAGCTCAAACTGACTCACAAGGAAACATGGTAGATATTTTTCTAGAGGGTAAACTCAAAAGTCCACGAGTTCAGCCTCCTGTCATCTGATCACAGGTCAAACCTTGCTATCTCACTGAAAAGCGGGCCAGAAGTTGACATGTTCTTAAAGATGTGAATGAACTGCAAGTTTGATAAAATGCCCAATTGGAGGATAAATCACCATTCTCACTTTGAAAAACAATTTCATAGCTAGCAAAGTGAAGGGGGGAATATTTTTATGCACCATAATTCTACACCCTAACTCTCTATTTAGAAAGTTCCAGGAAGTTTTGGGGAAAGAAGGAGAAATGATTGAAGTGTCTGGAAATAGAAAAAAATGCCTAAATAAATTATGATAGGAGCCTGGACTATAAGTTATAAATAAAAAAAGAGCAATGCATGGCAACCTGTGTAAATCTCACCAAAAAATGTTAAACAGCTAAAACTTCAAGTCATAGAAAAATAACTAAAGTCGGAGGACATCTATCTATAGTTCAGAAATATAATAAAATATATAAAGGAAGTGCACATTAATAAAACGCAAGGGAATGATGAACTTCAGGATTCTTGTTACCTCTGCAGGGACAGAGAGTTGTGGTAGGGTACAGATGGATAAAAGTACACATACATACACACAGAACCTTACCGTGTACGTGCTGTGCACCTGCACAGCCACACACGCATGAATAATTCTTACAAAGACTTAAGTGAACTTTTTAATTATCTACGTGCAACTCCAGGTGGTCAGTCTCCTTAGTACCGTCTTTCTGTCTGTAGGTATTTGGTGTGTGTGTTAGAGGGAGGAACATCCTTGTCTTAGTTGCTTTTTTCTCCTTGCTGAGACAGAATACCTGACACCCAAGGTTAAAGGGGAAAGAGGTTTGTTTAGCTCACGGTTTGCAGAGGTTTCCATCCATAATCAGCTAAGTCTGAGGCAGGGTGGCCCAACAGACAGGCATCGAAGAGAAGAAACAGTTCGTGGAAGATAGAAAGTAGCAAAAGCAACAAGCGACGACCACAGCTCTTTCTATCTCTTATATCTTATCCAGGCTACTTCGAGTGGGCCGCACTCACACCTTCCATCCTAGTGCCTTTGATCCTAGCATTGCAACATGAATTGATGATCCCAGCATCACTCTCTCTTGCTCCAGCCGCCTCTGAAAAGGCCCCACCTGACTGCATGAGGTTTTGGGGCAGGGGCGACTGGACACCAGGCATAGCAGGTTATTTGGGGATTTACTGTATGGGTTCCCCATAGAATGGATTGCATAGAAAAGTCATGTGATGAAGCATTTGTTTAGACCTTTTATTAATCCCTCCCTTACTAATAGAAGTTCAAACTCCACCCACCCATGCCAGCAACATTTTTCCTGTCCAAGCTCTTAATTACTGTATTTGCATTGTGTGACCTGATGCTTTATACAAACTAGGTTCAAACTAGGAAGTAAAATCCTTGTGAATTGTGAATATAGGATTTAACATAACTAATGAAATGAACCTTGGTCCAGTCTCATAATGAAGACATGGTAGAATTACAGTTGTTAAAAAAATGAAGAAAATTGTATATAAATAAAATGATAGATTATTCATAGATGAATTATTGATAACAGTAATTGTATGTAGTATTATTCAGAAACCTGACATTCAAATATATTTTCAGAAATAACTCTTTATTATCATTCTGATAGCCAAATATAGACAGTCACACTCTGTGCTTTTTTTCAAATGACATCAAAAGAGTCAACTTGCTTTACTCTTTGTTCACCAAATTAGAGCACACTTGAAATTATAATTTACATCTCATTAAATATAAGATAGCCCAATTATTTTTAGAATTTTAAGTTTTGTATGTTGAGCAAACACCTAGTCCTAACTTTATTTATCATTAAGTATTATGGATTTTTCTCCTTATTTTCAGAGAGCTTAGTTTAAGATCCTTTCATGACCAGCTGTTTCAGATAACAAGGAATTCCTGCACTGGTAGTCTACTTTGTATCTAAACAGCCACATTGATGCTGGAGCCCTCTTTTCCCAGTGAAATTCTGGTTCTGCTTTGGAAGTTTCAGTTAGCAGGTTTAGCTGTGATCCTGAGACTGCTCAAGTCTTTAACCCTTTATCTTACACAGAAGGGCTTGTGGCTCTGAACACTGCCCTTGGAGCAAAGCAGTCAAAGTGACGGGTCTCTGTGGTGGGCTGAAAAGTGATCCCTCACGATGTCCCTGGCCTTCTTAGAACCCGTGGCTGTCACTTTGCAGGGTAAAGGGGGCTTTGGAGATGTGGTTTGAGTTAAGGATCTTAAACTAGGAGATTATGCTAGATTATCCTCAGGGTCCCAGATAATCCCAGAGGTCCTCACTCGAGGGAAACAGGAGCAGAACAGGGCTGTAGCCGGGTGAGGAAGGAAGCAGCCTCCGAGGCCGAGGCTGGAGACAGAGAGAGAGGCCATGGACCAAGGGACGTGGACAAATTCCAGAAGAGGAGAACAGGAAAAAACAGATTTCCCCCTGGAGCTTCTAGATGATGTGACATCTGTGGGCCTCTTCTAGACCTCTGATCTCCAAAATTTAAATGAATAAATTTGCCTCACTCTAAGCTATGGGTTTGTGGCTGCTCTTTACAAAAGCAATGGGAAACTAAGAACCTCTTCTCTGGAACACCTCTGCTTTCTCCTCGGTGTCAGGTGGAGCTGGACAGGCTGAAGGAAAGGCTTTCCCTCTACCTTGCTCCTCTAGGTGGTCAGTTCTAAGTCTTTCCCTCCACCAGACCTTGTTTGCAGCCCAGCCTCGGAGTCAGGCTGCTTCTACTCACAGTGATGCCGGCCTTAATCCCAGCGCCATGGAATGGAAACAATTATGCTAGGACCGGGACAGGGAGGGCATGATGGTTCCCTACTTAGATTTCCACCACGGTGCCTGCTTCAATCACCATTGTTTACACCACTTCTCCCCTTTCATATTTATAATATGTTCATCTTCATCATCATCACCATCATGAAATGTAAAAGAGCTAAGGTTTCCATCACACTGTGTTGGGCACGTTACGCATCTCACTCTGGCAACTCATTTAATCCTTGAGACAACAGAGGGATGGTGCTAACGTTATCCTCACTTTATAGAAACATTTTTGGGGCACGGAGAGGTCCAGTACCTTGCTCAAGGTCACCTGGTAGGAGGCAGCAGGGCCAGTGTTCAGTTTCAGAAAGACTGCCCTTTTTGTCAGTGCTCCTGTTATGCTTCTCAAGAAGGATTTTCATAGAGAAGGTGCTAAGCAATGTACAGAGACCCCGACACCTAAAATCACACGTTTACACACCTACTTCCAGACACTGCTGGACAGAAGAGCTCGGGTCTCACATAATAATGCCAGTGTAACGGTTTGTGTCTTATTCAAACCTCTCTGGCAAACTACACAAGAAAAAGAGAAGAAAACAAGAAAAGCATCTACAAGAATCGTCCTTGGTCTTTTCAGACCTAAATTAAAATTATTAGAATTGATGTAGGAAAGTAAGTTGTTGGAAGGGGCACACATGTTTTTGAAGTTGCTTTCTGAGTAGCGTTTAACCACGGACTCTGTAGGTGGAGTTGGTAGCTGTATTTTCCTTAACAGGTCAATTGCTTTCCAACTGTCCTTGACAGTTGCTACATGGAAAGGGTAATTTTTGCCAAAGACTCATGGAAAAGAGAGCTAATGTTTCATTAGGAAAGACAGCATTTACATGACTTCTTAAATGAAAACTTTTGCTAGCCTTGAGACAAATACTGAAACAGGTCAAGGCTAGGACTTCCTGCCCAATGTGTGGAGTCTTTCACTATTTAGTGAACTGGACAACCATCGATTTTGATTATTTACACTCTCACAGAGGCCAAAAGGATAAA
>RJWT010011471.1:0-23295 GCA_004365215.1 Cuniculus paca
GCTTATTCCCTAAACAATAGAGAATAACAGCTCCTTAGATACCATTTGCAATGTATTAGGTATTCAAAGTCATCTGGAGGTGATTTAAAGTACATGTGAGGATTGCATAAGGCCCATGCGTATATGGCAGCATTTCTTAGAAGGGACTCAAAACTGGATTTTGGTATGCAGGGGAGTCCTGACACCAATCCAAGGGACAACTGTAATTGCTTCTGGAAAATATAATGGAACAGCTGCTCCTAGACAAGCCATGTGGGAAAAAAGACCATCGGCTTAGGAGCACAGAAAAGGGGCTTCAGAGACAATGACTTGTCACAGTGTCGCAACATAGACCTGTATTGAAAGCGGGATGGAAAGACCAGATGTGCAGGCACCCAACACATGTGTACTATATTTGGCACATTTGGGCAGCAAAGACTAGATAGTTTGACAACCAGCAGAGCCAGAGAGTGACTGTCACCATCCAAGGCACAAGTGCCCAGTGAGTGACTCCATACAACCTGAACCCACTGATGTCCCTCCTATGTGAAGACGCAGCTCCTCCTTCATGTCATATTCCTGTTCTCCGGCTTAAGAGACACTGGTTAAGCTTTGAAAGCTGATGTTATGGTTTGTATATAGATGGCCCCCCAATCCTCATGTAGTCATGGAAGCAGCTGAATCTAGCATTTGTGATTGACTCGTTGTCTAGCGCTGGGATTGGCGGTGTGAGTTCTGCAACCGCCCGGGGGTGGAGCCAGCATACAATGTAAGGTTGGAACGGGGTGTGTTTCCCTTTTTTGCACGGTTTGCTCTTGCTGCTTGCAGCCACCATGCCACCTTGCCTTGGAGCCAACTAAGTATGGACTAAAGCCCCAAAACTGTAAGAAATAAACCTCTCCTTCCTTCACTTTGGGTGTCAGGTATTTTGTCTCAGCAACTAGAGAAAAGTAACTAAGACAGCTGATGTGTACTCCAGTCTGAGTCCTCAGAAAGATGACCCAGTGGTCTGGGACAGAGCATGGAACTGAGTATTAACAGTCAGTGGTGACTCTGGTGCAAGTCAAGTTTGAGAACTACTACTTGAAGGCATGAAGTCATACAGCATCTCATGCCAGGAAAAACACTTCAGTGAATGGAATGAAGGTGATTAATCATTAAATAAGAGAAAGAGGGAGAATGAGGTACATATGCTATACTTTAATATAAAATAGTGATAGTGCTTTCAAACATTTTGATCCATACCCATCTCTGAGAAGCTTATTTAGAACAGATTCCTTGCCACACTTCTATAGGTACTAAGTCTGTAGATCTGGTGTGGAGTCAGTGACACAATTTTTAAAATCAGCATCCCAGTTGAAACTGAGACAAATGGCACAATGATAATACTACATTACACAAATAAACCAATCCCTGATCTAAACTGTTTCCTAATTTTCAAACTGTCAAAGGAGGGATATGTACACATGTCAAGTCTAATTCTCCAAGGAAAATATTTTCATCCTTTAAATTAATTATATATTTCATTCAAAAAGCACCTTGCAATCCTCTAAAATATTATCCACATGAAGAATGCTATTATGACGTGGACTACAAAGACAATACAGTACCTTCTAGATTTCATCTTTATATTCTGATTCTCTTAATTTTAATAAATAGGTTCCCAGTGGATAAATTCATCTTGGCTAGATAAAAACTTTGAAACTGAAATCCATTCAAAAGAGAACTTCAAGAGTATGCACATCTAATTTAAAATAGTAACATCAGTCCTCCAACTTTTGCATTCCAATGAACTCTTTGGTAACAGTAAAGATTATTCAGAAAATGGGCCCACTCCACGTACCTTACCACTAAGCTCTTACCAAATAGGCCTTCAGGATGTTTCTGAATAATGCCTTACGGTATTGTGGTACCAGCTTTTTAACTTCTGAAGAAGAACTTTTATTTATTTATTTATTTATTTATTTATTTATTTATTTATTTTGCGGCACTGGGGATTGAACTCACGACCTTGTGCTTGCCAGGCAGGCACTTAGACCACTGAGCTAGATCCCCAGCCCTTTTAACTTCTGTTATATTTTCCTAACTGTGGTTAGAAAGATTTGTCCCATAAGAAAATATAAGGCATGAATTCTTATTATGAGGACTTTACAACCTAATTGGAGGCTAAAGACTTACACACATGAGACAATTGCAAAATATTTACAACAGTAAGTATAAAGTCCTAAGACAGAAGTTACTAGAAAATCATTTGGAACAGAAGGGATTTCATGCATGGAGTCTGCAGTGCAAGCAAGATGACTAAGAGTTCTTAAAGGAGGTAAGATGGGAGATGCCATCTGTCATGGTATAGAGTTAAATGCCCCTCAAAATCTAATGTTTGGAAGGTGATTGGATCATGGGGGTGCTATGCTTATCAGTGGACTCATTCATTAATGAGTTCATAGCTGAAGGTGCTGGTAAGAGCTGGGAGCTGGTTGGAGGAGGCAGGTCACTGGGGTTGTCACCTGGAAGGGTGTATTCTTATTGCTGGCTTCTCCATTCTGCCTCTGATTCCTGGCTGCCGTGAGCAGCTTTCTTCTGCCATGCCCTTTTGTCATGCTATTTGTGCCATGGAGTCAGTCATCTGTGGACTGAACTTACTGGAACTGTGAGCTAAATAAAACTCTTCTTTAAATTGCAGGTGTCTGGTACTTTGACTAAGCAAAGGAAAGATGGCTAATACACCATTTGATTTATTTTATCTGTTAATTGTGTGAATTCATTGCACATAAATATAAACCTCAAATTATTCCACTAACATGAATATTTGAATAAATACTAACTATCCTTCTCTTAGAGGAGAATTTTGCTTAATCTATTTATCTTATCAATCATTGTATGTACTTTTGATATTATCAATGTTTGATCTTAACTAATGACCTGATTTTAACTAATGACCTGACACCCCTGACTGGTACCTCCTGTATCTCTTTTATATTTTCTTTGGGTTCACATCCAAACTCTACATTCTTGTTGTCCTTTTCTTGTCTCTTAAATCATGTGACCCTTAAAATCTTGCCTTATTTCAAGGTTAACTAATATAAAAACATAATTTATTTAGCATTGCTTCTGGGAAATACTAGGTAGTGGATATGTCTATTTTTCTCACTCTTTCAGTAAATGTGGCTCCCAAAGTACATACATTAAAAACTGATGTAAATGCTACTGTGGGTGGCAGAGGCAGCTGAGCGAAAACAGGAGACCAGGGAAGATCTGAGAGCCACTTTTGTGGGCTTACCATGTATCATCTCATCCAGTGTTCACAACAATTCTTAGAAGTAGAAAAACCTGGAGGCTTACAAAAGAGAAAAACAGAATTCAGATCAATGGGGAAACTGATCAGGTCCTATTGGAATTCACACTCAGTGTTTCCTGACAAAAATCCACCCTCTTTCTGTTGCATTGGCCTAGAAACCTGAGGCTTTCAAACACTTAATAATTATGATTTCACAAATTGATAACTACAACCCCAAATGAGAGGAACAGCATGTACTATTTTTAATTTTGTCTCTATTTGCTATTGAAAAAGTAAAGATTTAATGATGAAGATGTTAAGCAACTTGACGAGTTGTAGTTATTCTGAAAAGGGCAGGGATTCGAGTAAGAGTCTGCTAATGTCAAAGTCTATGTTTTCTTCTCACAGCAGTGCATTGCTAACAATTTGATTGGACACCAGAATTATTTAACAAGTCTTCTCAGCAGAAGACAATGACTCTATCAATTGAATTGTAGAAATTTTATGACTAGAGGCTTGTGCCTTGGGTTTCCATAATCTTTGGATGCTCTTATCAACTTCGTACCTTCCCCAAAAGTGTAAATACCTAGTTTAGAAAAATTTTATTTAAAAAGGAAGTTGACATCACTGCTTAATAAATAACTTCAAATATAATGTTTCAAAACTATAATGATTTTGGCATTTAAGATGGCTCCACTGGAGCTGGGCATACCTAGACTGAGGACTGACCAAGGACCTGAGAGTTAGGAGATGTGTTTCACTGAGGCTGATTCATGTAATGATACCGTGGAGGAATATACAAATTCCATGAGTGAGGAGTTTTTAATGGATTTGAATATTTCCCAATGATGGAATACTATGTATATAAAAATCATGTTATAATCCTATAATAATGATAGCAAGTAAAAAAAATACATCGTAGAAGAATGACATTGAATATTGTTCACATAATGTCAAAGGCAGCAAGCTGCAGTTAGAGGTATAGCTCAGTGGTAGAAGTGCTTAACATGTACAAGGCCTAGAGTTCCATCCCAGGACCAACAGGAAGGGTGGAAATGAAAGAGGCATCTGCTCTAGGTCATCAGACAGACCACCTACCACACTTCCTCAAAGCTCCCGGCCTCTGACAAGTCCAACTCCTTTCTGTATCAAAGAGAACATTACAAGGTTCAGCAGCTCCAGATGGAAAGCCCATAGTTGTCATGTGCCTTCTGTCACTGTGGGTGCTAGTGTCACCTATCAGCGGTGTTTCCCTGTGATATGGCCAGAACTGAGGGAGTTTGGAGGCCTCAGTGGGAAGGGCAAGAGGCACAGGATGGCGGCCTTTGTCTTTCTCTGGCATCAGCATGGACAACAGGTGTTGTGTGAAGACAGCAAGAGTGCTTCTTGTCTTATCTTCCTCATCTGAGAAAGAAGAGGTGGATGTAGAATGCCTGGCAAGACTGACAGAGATTTTTTTAAATCTGGACGCTCAATTTTTATTTTTATTTTAATTTTATTTGGCTGCATGTTTGATTTGGGGTTAGCTTAATCGAAGCCATGGTGGTTCCCATTGCTGGTGGAAAGAGAAAGAAATCTAACTGGGGGACTATTGATCAAATTCATACTCTTTCCGGGAGAACTGGGAATTTGGTCAGGGAATTATTATCTAGTAAGACATAATCCTGCTTAGGTTTTGCCTCTCATCTCCTGTACCACTTGCCTACAGTACATTTTTCAAACTGCTTTTCTATTTTCACTGTGATTTAGCAACTGTGCTTAAGGTTGGTCATCATGGTGAAAAGAGATTTATTACTATAACATATATTTACATTTTAAGCACATTCTGTGCCAGCAGTTGAAATCTTTTAGAAATCAACAAAAGGCCATAATGAATGGAGGCAGCACAGGCAAATATCTTTTTGAGACTGTTCAGAGAAAACTTGATTTGAAATGTCGAACACCTTATCCTCTCACATGCATTCAGAACTTCCAGCTCAACCACTCTGGAGTACAGAAAGGCAGCCCTGTTCGGAGGAGGATCCTGAAGACCATGGGACTTAGGCTTGGCAGCCTGGCCCTATGGCATTTTCTGTCCAGCTTGGCTAGTCAGGGAGATGGTTATTATAACAGTGCATCTCTCCAGATGTGCACTTCAAAAATACACACAGGAAAACCACATCATCCATTGTCCCATTTTAGCTTTTGCTCAAGAGAAGGTGGTATTTTCAAATCATTCCAATGAGAAACATTCATTTCAAGGTTAGATGAAATATCTTTCTCCAGTCTTCAGAATGTTCCATCTTATCTCACAGCCTGTTTCTATGTCAGTTCTTACATACACAAGGTCATAAGGGGTTTTAACCTCTTCATTTACAGAAAAGTTCTGTGTTTGTTGCTTTTTTTTTTAAATAAGAGCTGCTAAAGAATCTATTCCGTCTGAGACTTCTTACCACCCTGCCATGTGACATGTTGGTAAGATGAATAGGAGACATTTAGTGACTGAACTCTGAGGGGAAATGTAATACTTTGCTATTAATATTTGTGCCAGAGGAAATGACTCCTGCACAGTTTTCATGTGGGGAATAACTTACAAAATGTATCTAGTCCTCCAGCTCTAATGTTACGTGATTTCAAACCAGTGATTTCACAAAAGAGAGGAACTCACAATTTTCATGCATTGAAAGGGTTCTATCGTAGATGAATCAACACTTCATATAAATTAAAGAGCAAAATACAAGATTAAAAAATGGGAAACAAGGACATAGATATTTTGCTGGTGAGAAGAGGATCAAGAGATGGGGAAAGGGGAAGTGAGAGGAGGGAATGTGAGGGAATTAAGATAGGCTGTGTACCTGTACCAAGTCCCCATGAGTTGGGTGTGTGATGCTGGATTAGTCAGTTCATTGATGGGTTTACAGCAAGGTGTGATGTTGGGAGGTAAAGCATGGCAGAAAGAGGTAGGTCACTGTGGGCGTGGCCTGGACAGGTGTATGTATATCTTTCCTAGTCTCTTGATTCCCCCACCCTGCTTCCCTGTTTGCCATGCCATGGACTGTTTCTCCTCTGTTATACTCTTCTGCCATGCCACACTGCCTTGAAGCCAGCTGACTATGGAAACTTCCACCAACTGTGAGTTAAAATAAATCTTTCCTCCTTTAACTCGCTGGTGTTGGATATTTTGTCCCAGCAAGAAGAAAGTAGCTAAGACAATTTGTTTTCACTAGCTGCTAATTTCAAACGATTTGACTTACAAAAACAGCTATAGATAAAATGTGATAATAAAATAAAACACTTGAAATAACAAAATCACTCCCTTTGGCATTAAAGGTATACTTTTTGGTAGATAAATTGAAAGAAAGATATAAAAAGAAATTCAAAATGGGCCAATATCCCATACTTGTGAGTTAACACAATTAACCCTCAAGTCTATTTCTTTTTAACTTAAAAATAATTTATATATATTTTTCTACTTGAATAACACAGATTTTCTTTTTCTTTGCAAGAAGCAATGGTCACATTTATTTGAAAAAGTAGAACTGAAGAGTGAGGGAGAAACTGGTTCTGCAGAGAGAACTTGGGCCAAGTAAAAGGAGAAAAAACTATGAAAGAACACCCCGGAGAAGCAGGGCTGGTTATGATGAGGAAAGCCACCATAGCCCAGAAATATTACTTTCAAAAACATTATTTTTAATAATATCAGAATAGTGGTATATTATTGAACATACACATGAAAAGCAACAAAGTCTGTTGATGCTTGAGTCGCATTTTCAGTATCTTCTGAATTTCTCAAGTGAGGTGAGGGCTTGTGTGAAAAAAATTGAGACGAGATTTCTGGGCTTGGTTGTAATGGTGTAAGAACCAGTCAGTCCACACCATGCTGGTTCATGTCACTTCCCTCAGTTTAATTATTAGTAGGCTCCCGTCTGTGTTTCAGAGATACCACAGCTAAGACAATAAATTATGTGGTCATTCTATAAAAGGCAGCCCCCTTTTAATGCCTCTACACACTTTGCATGGAAAATTAAATGCTCACCTGGGTATTGAATCTGCTTATTCAGGCAACATGTTTTTCTCCTCTATGAGGTTTTTTTGTCACCTAGCCAGAATGTCACTTATAATTGCCTTTGCCTAGTGCAAAAGATGAGTTTAGTTAATTTGACTTCATTCTGTTGCCAAAGGGTCACTTGTGACAGTTAGGGGGAGACTCTCACCCTAATCTGCAGGAGGTCAAACAAGGCTGCAGTGTGTGCCTTGTGGAAGGGCTGAATCTACGGGCTTGGACAGTAAAGACCATTTCTCAAAGCTGATTGTGGACTCAGTCTATCAGTTCATCTCTTATTTTTATCTGCACTTTACTTCTTTTTTTATGGATCAACCTATGGTCAATGAACCAGAGCATTCTAAATGAATTCCTGACCCAGGAGTTTGAGACTGAAGTCCAAAAAGTTGCTCTGACATGAAATGACTTGAAAATTGAATTATGAGGTTCAAACTGGGGGAAGAAGGGGTAAATATTTTTTTAGAGACTCCTTGATGAGTATCTAGAATAGGACGCTGTAAGTAAGTATGACATTTAGACATTGCAAGCACTAACAAAAATGAAATGTGGAAAGATAAAGGGAAGAAGTGGTAAACTGCGGTCCCCACCAACACTAATGATCTCTTTGTAAGTTGGGGTTCCCTTGTACACCTCCCTTAATTTGATCCTCAAATTTATCTTTACAAATTTCTGGTTAATTCCTTGTGCCATGGTTGTTTTCATCATCTGGAAGGAAAGATACATGAGGACAGATCACTTTTTTTCTTGTGGTTACCTCAGTGGTTCTGGGTAGTGACGTCCCATTAAATGCCCTGCACTTCGTGATTTCTTGAACGCGTGCTGAATTCTCATACTGGTGTCCATCAGTCTGCAGGGAACTGGTACCTAAGCTTGAACTCCATTGGCTGATATCCATTGCCTTGATATCTCTCTCTCTTTCTGCTTCTTTTGAATCTCAAGTGCCACAATTATTTGTTAATATTAACTATTCTTTTGTAATCATGGGTGTTTTCTATTTATTAATTTTTGCTTAGCCATTTATCTGTTTAATAATGCTTTGAGTCCTGGGAACCTAATCAAGGACTTTGAATATCCCCACTTACCTACATGCTCTTCTCCATCTCATTATATATTTGCTTAAATAGTATATTATTTACACTTACATAATTTGGGGCATTATATCCTTAGTGGTCCTTCTGCAACATATATTTTGGTGACTGTTTATTGAGGTACAATGCCTGAAAGGAAGACCAGAGTTGAGAAGGACAAAGAAACGTTTGCCAACGTCCAGCAATCAGCTGGCTTTTACCTCTTGTCATGATTACTCAGGGCTCCTCTGCGGAGATGACAGGCAGAGATGACAGTCTGGCCGGAGAGAGGAGATGAGTGCCCCGAGGCCCTTCAGTCCTACCGAACCAGCTGATAGGATGGGTCTGAACTCTGGGGCCTTAACCTCAGAGGGCAGTTCGACCTCCAGTGGTCACCTTTGCAGTTATGGCATGGCTTGGAGGGGCCTCTTAAGGCAGTCCCTCTCAAAGTAGCCTGGTTAGCGGCAGTGATAGCAGGTAGATGTCATCATTGAACTCTTCTTGGAGCCTTGAGAATCAGACTTAAGGTCCGCGTTTTTTTGATAATGTTCTTTTACACTGAATATGATTTTACAAAGTTTAATTAATATCATTGTACGTGGTGTCATCCTTGCATTTCTGCTACTCATAAAAGCCCACTGTGGCTATATATCTGAATATATTTACCAACTTTCTATAATAGTTGGGTTATTTACAGCTTTGAGTAAGAGAACAGGGTTTCTATGAGCATCTGTGGAATGTCTCATAAAGGCCACATATATGGGTCACTTGTGCATGGAATTTCAGGTTCATGGATTGCACAGATGTTCAGTTTCACAAAGCAATACCAAAGTGTTTACATTTGATGGCACAACTTTAACTCAACTAGTAACACTAAATGTGTCCATTGATCCATTTCCCATTCAATATTTAGTATTGTCAGATGTTTTAATCTTCATCAAGTAAAGGGGTTTAAGGTGACCCTATATTTTATCTTGATTTACATTTATTTAATTAGTGACTGCATGTTTTGGATTTTTCTTTTTTAACCCATTAGCTTTTCTTCTTATGTGAAACGCCTGTTCGTGTGTTTTGCTCATTTTTCTCTTACATAATTAGTCTTTTTTCTTATACCTTTGAAAAAGTGGGGGTTTTGATAGTTGTTTTTTTGCATATTCCTCATATTAATCATTTGTTGGTTTTAAGTGCTGCAAATATCTCCCTCTAGTTTATAACTTGATTCTTGCTTTATTTAAGACAAATAGAACTTTCCCCCCTGTTTTTATAGAAAAACTAATATAACGAAGTGAATAATTTTTTTCTTGTTATGTTTGGCACTTTTTATGTCATGTTAAAGAAATGTTTCACTACCCTGAGGTCATAAAGCTGTTCCCTTATATTTTATTCTAAAAGTTTAAAAGTTTTACTTTTGACATTTACTTCTTAATCCATCTGGATTTCATTTTTGTGTATGGTAAGTAGGAAATCTATTTTCATTTTTTTCCATATGAATAACCAATTTTTCCAGCTCCATTTGTTGAACTATATTTTTTCTCTTTATCAATGTCACAGTGGTTCCACAAAAAAGTCAAGAAAATTTCCCCAAACTTTCTTCTCTTTAATGCTAAAATATGATAAGTAAAAAAGCATTCCTTCAAATACATTTTTTTTGTTTTCGTTCATTTGATTTTTTTATTGAAAAATTTTGAGACTGTGCTGTGGGTTGAACCCAGAGCCTCACACATGCTAGAACAAGAGCTCTACTACTGAGCTACAACTTCAGCCCTAACATTATCATTCTGAATCAGTATATGTGAAGTAGTAAGAAATCAGGAAGATTTTATGCATTGAATCAAATAAATTTATTGATTATATTTTATAGAGAATCCAAAGATGGCTACAATGTCTTAAATAGACACTATGTATAGAATAAGGAGATGTTAAATATTTCTCAAGGTGCTACACTTGATTAGGGAAAGGATTCTAGACAAACCTAATAGTCCTTGACTTTACTACTTTAAGAGAGTGGAATTAATGAAGGCAGTTGTTCAATATTAAAGGCGAAGCAGAGTGAATGGCCCACTGGCGAATAGGAAAATCGATATTGGCCTTGGGAAAATGAGTGTTCCTTCTCTGTCACAAGAACCATCCATTGGCACCACCAATTTCTCTCTTCACCAACACAGTCCTTTGTTGCATATTCTGGAGATGCTCCTTTTTCTCAGGGTAAGAAAGGCCTAGCAAACCAAGAGCCCAAGCCCCATGGGCATGGGGCCTTCATCAAGCTTGGGCACTTCACCCTCTGCTCTCAGGAACTCTCCTGGGCCACAGGCTGGGGACCAGGATTTGTGCAAATGAGCTGCTGCCTCATTGCTTGTTTGACACTGTGAATGCCTCCTCCTAAACATACTCTGGTCATATAAGTTATTTTGAAAGAAGGACATAATTTTTATGTTAAAGAATCATTTTAAATCAGTTGTAATTTTAGAGATGATATCGAGCATCGATGTTGATGTGGAGCAGTGTGAAACACTGGCACAGAACCAACCGATTCTCACTGCAACAGTGATCTGCAACAGAAATTGCCAGGCCTTTGCTGACAGTAAACTGTTTAAGTTTTGTGGACAAATCTTTATCACAGCTTGATTCTGCTGTGACAGTGTGAAGGCAACCATAGTAATGTGCATTAAGAAACAAGTGCACTATGTTCCAATAAGCTTTATTTATGGACATGGAAATTTGAATTTCAATGTCATGAACAATTACTGTGTCATGAAGTACTACTGTTTTTTTTTTAATTTTTTGCAACCATTTAAATGTAAACATTTTGAATTCTTAGGCTATAATCAGACAGCAGAGACAACCCCAAGAAGGTAGTTATCAATCTCGTCATGTAGCTAATCTGTAAAGTTCATGTCACGTGTATCATGAAATTTTGGTGTTAAATTGTAAAATCAGTGAGTAGATTCACTCAGTACTAGCCCTAGAGCAGGATGTCAATAATATTTCTTTTAAACTGAAAAGTTAGAAATTGTTACTTCAATTATTCATGTCTTCAATAAATATTTCTTCTCTCAGGGTCAGGCAGTATTCTCAGGACTATGGAGACAGTAGTAAATAGGACACACAAACTTCCGGCCCTTCTAGTGTTTGTGTTTCAATGCAAAGATAGGGACACTACCATAATAAAAAGGTAAAATTTATAGCAAGTCAGGTAGTGATAGGTGTTAGGACAAAGAACCAGGGAAGGAGAATACAGGAAACATTTTGAGTATTTTAAACTTTGGAGTCATCAGCACAGATAGAATTTCAAGCTATAGGATTTGATGAGAAGATCTTCAAGACAGTGAATGTAGATTGCAAATGAAAGATACCTGAGTTTGGAATGCTGGGCTACTCGATTACTTAGTGGTCAGAGAGACAGCAGCAAGACTGAGAAGTAGGAAGAAATCAGGAGAGTATGCTCTTTTGAGATCTGAGTGTTAAAAAAGGAAAATCCCAAGGTAGGGGGAAATGACAGAATTAAAACCCCTATTTGGTCCAGCAAGAAGAAGCCTGAAGAATAAGTGAGTGGAAATCACTGGTCGCCTCTCCTAGGCCTTTGGCAGAATGGTGAGGTGAGGGATTGAATAGAGCCTGACTGATTCCAGAGAAAATAAGAAGAAATAAATGACTGGAAAGCAACAGAGACATCCCTTTTAAAGAGATGCAAAAGTGTACCAACAGCTGGCAATGGGAGGGTGTAGTAGGGTGAGGTAGGAGAGGGGTCTACAGAGAGATCTTTTCCCCTTATTTTCAATTATTTTTTTTTAAGTGAGAGTAATAACAACTTGTAAACATGCTGGTGGAGAAGGAAGAACTGACTACGCTGCAGAGAAGTTAAGTGTATCGCTGACACCTATCTCAGGGTAAGTAAATGAGTGACCACGGCCGAGGTGGAGGTTAACCTTGCTCAGGAGCACCAAGAGTCCAGCCATAGAGACAGGTGAGGGGCCAGAGGAAACAGACGCAGGCTCACAGGTAGGTACGTAGACTGGTGGAATTCTGGAAAATGTCTTCTGGTTATTTCTGTTTTCTCAGTGAAACAGGGTTTCAGGTGGGAGTGATAATGGGTGTCTGACATTTAAGGAGAGGAGAGAAGATAGGAGCAACCATATATTATGGCTTCTGGACAGTGTTTAGGGCAGAGATTCTTAGGTGGGGTACATAGACTGAATAGTTTATGGATGGCCTTTAGGGTATCCATGGATCCCCTACCACTTGATAGCTGGTTTTCTCCAAATGCGCATTTTTCTGTAAAGGAGTTCCTAACACTCTTTAGATTATCTAATGGGTTCATGACCCAGACAAGATTAAAGAAAGAAAACAAAACACAACAAACCTACTGATGAAAGATTGTAACCAGGGCATAGAATCAGGAGAATTTCAGCCCTGTGTTCGGCGCTGAGAAGAAGGCTGGCATTCATCTTGCTTGCGATGCTGATCTCCTTATTTGGAGCAAGAAAAATAGAATTGTGTTCAAGGCTCAAATATCAAGGTCCAGTCATAGAATCAGTCACAGTGGGTCGGAGTATTGAGAGGAGTGGACAAAGGAGAATCCTAGCAAAAAGAGCTCAAAGAATATGCCAGGCAGGCGCTCCTTTCGGCTGGACACTGCAACTCGTGACCCCCACCACAGCTCTGTCTGCCTTTGCGATTGTTAAGCAATAGTGAAACTATGTTCACACAAAAAAACCCGATTTTAGTTTAACTATACACAAAGCAACTTTGGTTCAAAATTGAAACTATTTATTTTTAGAAGAATATATAGTATTGAATAAATTGGAGTAATCAAATTAGGGAGTTACCAGATATTTTTAAAGTTTTTTATGACCTTTGGTGTGGTTAATCTTAATTTCTCAAAAGGTGTAATATAAACTAGGAAGATATTTGATGGTGAATAATGATCACATATATTGGAATAAAATCACACGTTGCAATAATGAAGGTTAATGATGTCACTTAGAAACCAATCATTTATGGAACTTAATTTTAGATTCTTAAAACTAAGAATGACAAAAAGAAAATTAATTTTTTGATTAGTAGCCTTTTACATTAAAACATGAACACAAATAACTCTAGAGTTGATCTTTATTGAACAATGATATTTGCCTTCTTAAATTTTCCTTCCAAACTGAGAGGGGGAGGAAGCTGTTTTTGCCTTTAGTATTATTAAAGGGTGGAGAAAATTCTGTTCCAGGCTGAGATGTTATTTACCAAGTTAAAGGCTAAAGCCAATCATCATGTCCAAGTTATAAAGTCCTTATGAAAACAGCAACTTATAATGGAAATTCTGACCCACTTTAGCTCTGGTATGGCAGCACGATTCAACAATAATAACAATAATAGTAAATCTGGTTTTCCTATATTCAACCTCATGCCACATTCTTGCTGTGAGGAAAATCAATTTATATTTCCAGGGAGGAATTCCAAAGTAAAACTGAATATTTATCATGACTGAACTGAACTGACAACCTCTTCATATTCTATTTTAGAGAGTTTTCTACATGTTTACATTTTTTATTTTTAAAATTAATAAATCAGCAAAAAATACTTCATGTTAAAATTGACATTTCCACTCAATCTTAAAGTAAGTTACCACCATTCTAATTAAATTAAGGTATGACTGCAATTCGTTTTATTAAATATTCCATTAAAAAAAAAAAACCTCTTTCATAGCAAAGTATGCACTTGCTTTAGTCTTGGCGTCTTTCTCTTTAGCTGCCGTCATTCGATTGAAGCATTTACTTTGAAATGCCTGCCAACTATTTTTGCCCAATACCACAATAACAATGCAGTAATCTATGAGTGATTTATCCTAGCAAGGTTACAACTGCCAGACCTGTGTGGAACACTCTGAAGTTCAAACAGAAGGTTAAGGTCTGTTTTTCTCTCTTAAATAGCAACTAGACTCTAACAAAGTTTTGCATGCCCTTTGCAGGTGTAAATGCCACCAAATAATTAAATGACTATTTTAATAGGAAAAAAAAACAGTGGAGGCCAAAGCATAACTATTTATTCATATGTCCATCTATACCTACATGGATATGTACCAACACCCATGCTAATATGTATGCTAATTAGTTTTTCCTCATTTTGATTAAGAGTTTTATTATAGACACATTTTAAAAATTAAGTCAATGAAAGCCTTATTTCTTTGCTTAAATATTCGGCAACCTATTTTAATTTACAACATTAATTAATATAAGAACACCTTCTTTGGGCTACCTAACCATTAGACATCACTCAACATAACTAAAATGAATGCACTTTTAGATTTGTCTCTAGTTTCACTTCTGTGTGCGGCTTTTTAAAAAGTTCACAACAAAGAAGAAAATACTTGCATGCTGCAGTTCCAAAGGCTAAATGCTTATTTAGAAAGGTCACTGTATCCAAAGGACAGATTGCCAGTTCTTTTGAATTTTCCTTGCTTGTCTCTTCTATGGAAACAGAAACACGAATCGTCGTCAGGGAGGCAATAGGTAGAGACCACCCAGGGCAGAGCCCATTTAGCACTGAGTGACCTTCTGTTAGACACACAGCAAAGCAGCAAGGAAAAAATCCAGACACAATCACCCCGCGTCCTGGAGTCTCTACTTCATCTGACTCTTTCACAGCTTCAAAGACGCTGAAGCGGCTGATTATTTTAAAAACAAAGCAAGACCAAACTGGGCCTGGCCCTGCAGAAAGCTTCAGCCAATGTTTTTTGACCTCCTTCCTCTCACTTCACTTGCCCTATTTATGTAGAATGATGATCTGTTTTCTTTTCTGAAAGCTGTCAAGAAAGTGGTCTCCATGAGACATTCAATCACAAATGGTGGGCTCCTGAGAAATAAAAATGAGTGTGTGTGTGTTGCTTCTGTATTCAAGTTATGCAAGTGGTGAGGCAAATTCTTCTGCTCTGGACAAAGTCATTTATATGATTTAAGTCAGTGATAATGGCCTGCACAGGAGAGAAGATACCGCCCATGTTAAACAGGTGCAGTGAGTTGAATGGGCAATAGACATGGGCTGGACCTAGAACTCAAAAGCAGAAGTATCCTTGAAAACGTTAGGAGTGCACTACAGCAACGGGGTGATTTTGAGCCCAACTCACATTTTTCAGACTCTTGCAGGAATTTCTAAAAATTTGTTTTTGCTAATGTACCTGTTAGTTTGTGCTGTTAGCAGAGGTTGATTTTGTTTTTTAACTACATACCTTAATCACTGAACTGTCTTGGAAAGGACTGGTTTAGGCTTGGGGTTAAGAATGTGATTCTTCATAAATATAGAATGAGAGAGTTGGCAGGTCATCACAAATAGAAGGCCACCAAGTGGGCAAAGTGTAAAATGATTCATGGCACTTAGTGATAGCACAAATAAACAAGTTTAAATTAGACATTCATGAGACTGGGGGGCAATGTTTGTTGAATATTTTAATTGGTCAGACTCTGAACTAAATGCTAGGGATTCAAAAGGTAGGGAAGAAAGAGCTCCTGTCTTCAGCAAGCTTACAATCTAATGGAGAAGACAGGCCTGTAAAGAAGCAGATTTTTGTTTTTAATGCAATTAACATATACCATTTATTAAAAGGCCTGGAAAATAATAGTAATCCAAAAATATTTGCTCCATAGATGAATGCCTTGCATAATGCAACTAATCAATGTGAGTTTTTCAAATAATTCAGTAGGTGCTTTTTCAGTATTTCTCATATGTGTTTTAAAAAATTCTTTTTGTTCACTTTACTTTTTATCTCCCCTCTCTGTAAAGTTAATAAGTTCTCTGAAGCCAGATTCTATGTTTAATATTTCTTTAATGTTTCTTACAGTAAGTCAAGCCATAGAAGAAAATTTCTTTTGTTTCATCGTCTATCTTTAAAAGTCATATACTTTTCAGAAATATGACCACTTTATTATTAAAATAACTTTTATTGATATTAAAATGATGCATGACTCATGGGTTATGTTAAATCCTTTGATATTTAAAAATTAGACTGAATTAAAGTATAGTAATGGCCTGTATCAGGCTCAGCTCTGGACAATTTTTCATCTTTAACCTGGTGTCACTATAGTGTAAGAGTTCGGTCACATTCTACAGACATAAACAGGGCATGTGGACTTCGTGGCATCCTCAAACTTCTAAGGCATCACCACATTATCCTTGAGCACAAAGCCAGTGTGACATACTTTGATACTATTCATCAGTGTGAAATGATGTTGATTTAAGGCTGGGCTAGTGGCTCACCTGTCCCCTCTGAGATTCATTCCCCTCTTTTTTGATCTGCCCTGTATTCAGAGTGCCTAACTCTGCAAACACCCACTGCATTTCTTTGCTCAGAGGTGTCCGTGTCAGCTTGTGAAGCAGAAGCAAGGGCATGGAATTTGAAGTTGTGATGACAGGAAGTTCCTAGGGATTGGCCCTTGAACATTCTCTGTCCATTCTGAGGTAATAGTTCTATTTCCTTCATAACCTTACTTCCTGTCAGGAGGCACAGGCCCCTGGATTCTGGTAATCAGTCCTTCTCCTTTTGTTCTTGTAGGGCTTAGACTAGTGATGGTTTTCTGTTGATTCTACCTGCTCTTGGGGTTCTCCCACAGCTTTTGTGGCTAGTTCTCCATATTAAATTCCTTCTGTTGAAATACCTGGCATACATTCTCTTTTTCTGATTTAATACTCATTGATTCTATGTCATTGCCCAGAAAACTGTTGCTACTACTTGAAACCATTTTCTCTGGTGTCTGGTCATGTTTGCAAAGACTTTACTTCACTCTAATATTTTATTTCATGAGGATAATTTTGTGACTTTGTTCATAAATCTACTTTCCTCACTGTCTTCTTATGAAAGAACCAGTCTGATAAGCACTGGGATTGTTCTACTCATGCTACCATAACAAGTACCCTAGACTACAGGGCTTAAACAACAGAACTTTGTTTTTTCATGGTTCTTGAGGCCAGAAGTCCAAGATTGAGGTGCCAACTGGGCTGCTGTCTAATAAGGGGTCTCTTCTTCATTTGTAGATAGCCAACTTCTTGTTGTGTGTTCACATGGCCTTTTCTCAATGGGTGTGTGTGTGTGTGTGTGTGAGAGAGAGAGAGAGAGAGAGAGAGAAAGACAGAGATGGAAAGAGAGAGAGACAAAGTTTCTTGCATATCTTCTTATAAGGACTGTAATACTATTAGATCAGGGTCCCATCCTTATGACCTTAATTGTTTCCTTACTCACAACACTGCCATACTGGAGGTCAAATTCTCAACAGATGAGTTTTGGGGGGCACACTGATCTAGTCCATAAACACACATTCCAAAAGTTACTTTAGCCAGAGTGTTTCTTTCTTCTGCATGGAAAAAAAAAATGAAACAATATTTTCAGGATTTTTGATTTATTTGGCAATGAAGGGAAAATATAACTTTTGGGGTAGCCATTTTCTACTCTGGCATGTGTTATGATTAGTAATAACTTATGGTGTATAAAATTATAAACAGCTTACTTATTTCTGTATAAGAGATTAAAAATAGAGAAAAATCTGTAATTATGGTAAAGAATCTGAAATACACTATATACGGACTTAGTTTTATTGATACTTACAGGATACTATATGCAATAACTACAGAATGTGCTTTCTTCTCAAGTGCCAAAATATATTTACTAAAATAGACCTTATGCAAGGAATAAGAAGTCTCAAAAATTTCAAACTATTTAACCCACACAGAGCATATTCTCTTACTACAGTTTGGAAATCAGCTGATCTAAGATATCTGCAAGGCCTCCAAATTTTTCCAAATTAAATGACATTTTCCAAAGTAAATCAATGATCAAGGACAAATGCATACAGAAACTTTAAAAGATATTTCTATCTTATTGATAATGAAAACAACATAACATTTACAGTTGGTTGGATATAGCTAAAGCAATATCATAGGGAAATTTACAGCTTTAAGAGCCTATGTGAAAAAGATAGAAAATTTTAAAATCAATACATCCAACTTTCTAGTTTAAGATAAAAAGAACAAGAGTGATATAAAGAATATAAAAGGAAGAATAACAGCAAATCAGATTAGAAATGAATAAGACAATAGATGTAAGAAAGCTAGCAAATCAAACTTTATATCTTTAAAGTTCAATAAAGTGGATAATTGGGCAAGGTTAATTTTTGAAAAATGGAGAAAATGGACGACTTCTAGGTATCAGGAAAGAAAATGAGAATTTTAGCAACATTGATGAAATAAAAAGTAGAATAGTATAAAAACTTATGTCAGTGAATTTAATAACTTGGACAAAAGAAACATTTTTTTGGAAAGCAAAACTTAATGCCACCAATTAGAAAAGAAAAGATTTGAACAGCTATCTATTAAAGAAAGTAAACAAACACACCGAAACTGCTTCTGAGGAAAATTTCAAATTCATAGAACTTCACTGGTAAATTTCCAAAAAGTAAGAGAGAACTATCAACCTCATGCAAATTCATTCTACCTTATTACTCTGCCCCCAAGATGAGAATAAGATATGCAAAAGTTTAAAGACCAGAATAATTTTCCTGATGACCATCGATGCAAAAATCCTCCAGTGCATAGTTCTTTTATGCATAATTCTTACTCAGAATTATGCAAAATGTGCACTACATCTAGATCACATAGTCATTCTAGAAATAAAGGTCAGAAGAAGCAGTACAAAAACTTCTACATTGTGAACAAAGCTAGTAATGACAAGAAATGTCTTCAAATGTTCCAAAGCACTCATGATAACCCTAGAAACACCTTATAATTATAAAAGATAAAATACCTTTCCTGTAAATTGAGGAGAAAAGCTATTTTACTTTCAAACTTAGTCAAAGTAATACAATGAGAAAAAGAAATAAAATGCATAAAAACTGCTAAGGCAGACAAAAATAGCTGGTATTTTTCCAAAGATATGGCTATGTAAACAGAAATTCCTAAAAGTCTATTAAAAGACCCTAGAATTAGTAAGCACGTGGATATAAGAAACAAATCAACTACAAAAATCAGTTCAATTTTAAATACTAGCAACAAAAATTTAATACATAAATAATTTTAGATTCATGTTTGTTAGCAGCTTTAAAACATTAAATACTTCACAATAATATTAATTAAATGTACATAAAGTCTATACAGCAAAATTTAAAAACTATTGCACTAAATTAAAGAGGATACAAATAGTACCTATTCATGATTTTGAATACTCAATTGTTAAGATAATAATTTGTGCTAATTTGTTCACACATTCAGTAAACTTTCAATTGAAATCCTATTTATATGCAATGCAAGGGAGCCAGAAGAGATAAAATTATTTTTGAAAAGTAAGAACCAAATTCAAGACACAAGGTTATTGTTTTGGTTACTTTTCTTCGTTGCTGAGACAAACACCTGACACCCAAAGTGAAGCAAGGAAAGGTTTATTTAGCTTACAGTTTTTGGAGATTTCAGTCCATAATCAGTTGGCTCCAAGGCAGGTTTGCATGGCACAGGGGCAATACTTCAAGGCAGCAGCCAGAGCAAAAAAAGCAAAGGCAAAAAATAAACCTTTTCTCCTCCCTTATGTTGCACACAGGCCACCCCCACTCCAGGGCAGGTGTAGCACTCACAAAGTCTCCTTGCCCTCCTCTTGCACAGGATGAGGATGTTTACAAAGTAAGAACCCTGGCTCCCTGCTGAGTCTCTCAGTTAAACTTCTAAACTGCTCAAGTTGACACAATGTATTAACCATAAGAGTTATATTATGTGCAATTCTCCCTTCATAAAATTTTCCAACTTGGGGGAACTTACAGTTAAAGGGGCCGGGGACGCAGTTCAGCAGCATGGCACCTGCCTGGCAAGCGCAAGTTTCTCAGTTTGATTCCTGGTTTAAAAAAAAAAATCTTACACTTAAGAAAACCATTTCTGTTGGTGTCTAAGCACAAGGAGACGACAGACACAGGGCTTGGGAGTGATGGGGGTATCTTCACAGATACCCCTTGACTTCTGATGGGGTCACACCCTGGTAAGTACATGATAGATTGAATATATGGTAAATTAAAATGGTGCGAGTGGAAATCATGTTGAGTCTACCTACTCTACAGAGCACAGAGGGGAGCATAACTGTCCTGATGACTCCCCACACACACCATTGCAGGCTCCCCAGCATCTGCAAAGAGCCTCACCACCTGTCCCCAGGCCAGGGCAAGATCCAAATTAAAATCTGAAGTAGAACTTCTAGTGAACGTCCACTATGTTGGCCTCATCACAAAGCAAAAGGAAGTAAGTGGAACCAGAGTAAATTAGGGACTGTGTGTCTTGAATGATGCTGGAATCAAGGGTTGCATCAATTTCGGAAACATTTTGCTTTGCACTCCAAATGGGTTCGCTTTATTGATTATAAATTATTTTTCAAAAAAATAATTTTGTTGTCTGAAAGCAGATTAAAATCAAGTTCTTTTTATTCTTTCTACATTTCTGCCAATGAGAAGCAGAGTTAAAAAGTGCTTTCCCCAAGAAAGCACTTCCACATTCTTACTCTGCTTACGAAAGATTTTGAGTCACATGATCATATTATATTATATTTCAAAATATAATATATCAAAAATATTATATTTCTCTATTCCTAGAGTTTTACATTTCCCTTTTTTGGATTTGAAGAAAAAATGTATTTGCAGACTTTATTGATTAATCTGCCTTGTGAATCCTAAACTGTTGGCAAATGATTTTTTTCCTATGTCAATAGAATGCCAAGCCGAGCGTGGTGGCTCACGCCTTTAATCCCAGCACTCGGGAGGCTGAGACAGGCGGATCGTTGTGAGTTCGAGACCAGCCTGGGCTACAAAGTGAGCTCAAGGCCAGCCTGAACAGCATAGTGAGACTCCGTCTCAAAAACAGGGCTGGGGATCTAGCTCAGCGGTCTAAGCACCTGCCCAGCAAGCGCAAGGTCGTGAGTTCAATCCCCGGTGCCGCAAAAAAAAAAAAAATAGAATGCCAAAGAAAAAATCCTACAGTTAAATAGAGTTCAGATTTGTAACTCTTCTTTACTTTGGCATAATTTATTTAAACTATAGCACAGAATGATGATTTTTTTTCTTCTTTAACAAAGCAGATATTGTGACATTTGTTTTTTTCTTCCAAAACCACAGGTCCATTTACAAAAATAACACCTTTTTCTGGGCAAAAGTTTACTCATTTAATATCATGCAGTAGCATTTTGGAGTTTCCTAGACATCTGACCACCTATGGGTTTGGTGTTTTTCTGTGTTTGTGTTCTAAGATCCTGATCTGGGCCTCAGGCTACCTGCTTGGGGCCTGGCACACAGAGAAAAGCATGAGGGATGTGGAGTGTAATTTGGCTTGCCCTTTGTCTTGGTTACTTTTCTGTCATTGCTGGGACAAAATACAAAATGAAGGAAGGAAAGGCTTATTTAGCCCACAGTTTGTGGAGGCTTCAGTCCATAATCAGCTGGCTCCAAGGCAGGGTGGCGTGACACCGGGGCAACACTTCAAGGCAGCGGCCAGCAAAAGCAACAGAGCAAAAAGGGGGTAAGGAGAGCAAGCCTCTTTTCCTCCCCTATATTGCACACACGCCACCCCCTCTCCAGGGTATGTGTAGCACTCACAAAATGTCCTTGCCCTCCTCTTGCACAGGATGAGGATATTTACAAAGTAAGAACCCTGGCTCCCTGCTGAGTCTCTTAAACTTCTAAACATCTCAGACTGACACAATGTATCAACCATAACACCCTTGAGATGTGCTTTATTCTAAAAAGCAAAATAGAAGACACACTGGAAGCCCCACTCTGTAAAGCAAGCATGTAAGGAGAGCCAACAGGAGACATCAACAATGCCTGCACAGCCCCTGTCTCTAGTGCTCACTGCCGAAGGCACCTTCCGGACCCTGCATGAGGTACGGGCCTTGTCACCAAAGCACTAACTTGGTAATACCCATTTCGTCTTATGTTTGTGCTATGAAATATATGAACAATCTATAGACTTTTCCTCTGGCCTGTTTCCTTCCATCATCTTCCTGACCCAAGCTTATCTTGCCTGACCAATTTTTAGAGAAATGTTTTAAAAACCAACATTCAGTTCAAATTCTGTACTTGGCTCTGGAAGCTTTGTGACCTTGTGTTTTCATTTTTATCCCTTAAAGCATTCTTTAGTCTCGCTTCCTTTCACACTGATGAAAATAGAAAGAGATGGCAAACTTGAGAAGAGAGAGTTTATTAGCAAATATCAGCTCCTTGCAACCCAGGCATGTTAGCAAAGCCTGGAATACTTTGGGATTTGTCTGAAATTACTTGAATCTCTGCCCTGCATGGACAATGTTAGTGCTGGCCTTGTCTTAATTTAAATACCTGGCCTCTCTCTTGAGCAGATAGAAGTATTATTTTTTAGCTATAAATCATAATTTTGAATATAATATCAGAAAAATGCAAGATCTGCCTCTGCTTGCTGGCCACAGCCATGGGAAGGCTTTCTTCCCACAGGCAGCCAGTGTGAGCAGAGAGAATCAGCCAGATCCACCTCTGCCTGCTGGCTGCCACCATCAAAAGGCTTGTTGCTTCCTGTGGGCAGCCAGCGCAAGCAGGGACTCATAGCCAGGGAAGCCCTGTGAATCCACAGGCTACCATTGGAGACCCTTGCTTCCTTCAGGTAGCCTGCACCCACTGGAAGAATAAGACAAACA
This sequence comes from Cuniculus paca, assembly GCA_004365215.1. Taxonomy (NCBI): domain Eukaryota; kingdom Metazoa; phylum Chordata; class Mammalia; order Rodentia; family Cuniculidae; genus Cuniculus; species Cuniculus paca. The sequence continues at coordinate 23,028 of RJWT010011471.1, forward strand.
CACTCCTGTGTGCCTGCCACCACTGGGGAGTCCTGGTGTAGACAAGCAGGCTGAGAGAAGCAGCCCCTCCACCACGCATCACTGGCCATCAGGGAAGCCCCAGTGTAGATGCATGCAACTGGAGAAGCCCATCCCAAGTCCTGCTACCTCCCAGTAAACCTGGGATCAGAGCAACCTAGGTGACTGTCCCATTCTCCTACACTCTGGAGGGGCAGCCAATGTGGGAAGTGCCTGAGACCCCACAACTGGCTTGTTGGGAGGAACCCAG